>JALDNG010003190.1:0-29581 GCA_024349245.1 Neodontobutis hainanensis | reverse complement strand
ATAGGGTGCACTCGAATCGGCATGAGCTAAGGAATCAGAGGAAAAAGAATTTTAATTCTAGGTCTTACGGTTCAAAAGTTATTAACATAAACATAAGTCCGACTTTGGACAGTTGGTGGCGCTAGAGGATTAAGGTAGACACTTCAGATTGGTTAGGATGACAGCTCACACTGTCCACTATTAGTGTACCAAATTTCACAACTTTTAGCATACGGTTCTATGGGCTGCCATAGACTTACATTGCAGGATAATAATAATAATAATAAATATAGCTGCAAGCAGCCATGACGGGGCCAAGCACTAGGCGGCATTCAATCTCATGCCGACATAGCGGCAGCATCAGACCAACGGCAGTAAGCATATAAAGACATTTCAATAAGACTTCAGTCTAAATGGCTGAAAAATCATCAATATGGTCTTTAGCACTTTGATTGAATGGTTTATCACGTTCGACCAGAGGCAGTGCAGTAACCACACTGATGTGTGAAACAACTAGAGTGCTCAAACTCTGCAGGCAGACTCAACTCGAGTCATGGTTGACATAACACGTACTAAGTTTGGTTAGAATATATTAAAGCATTGCAGAGATATAGCCTGATATCCTTTTTTTGCGCATTAAGTCGATTTGATTTGCGGTATTCAAAAACGGTTTGACCAATCATCGTAATTCTAAGAACTTTTTGTCAGGATAGTCTAAAGATGATCTGGTTCAATTTTCATGAAAATTGGACAAACGGCCTAGAGGAGTTCGCAAAAAGTACTTTTATAGAAAACTCAAAATGGCCGACTCCCAGAATCGTTGGTATGGGAAAAATGGCTGTATGCACGGCTCGGCATGATGCCACAAATCTAAAGAGACCAGTTTGGTGTATTTTGGCTAAAGCATTCTGAAGGTATATTTAAAAATGTCACATTTTTGTATGTCTGGACCACTAGGGGCGCTGACCCAAAACTCTGCAGGCAGCCTCGAGTCCTGGTTGACATAACAGGTACTAAGTTTGGTTAGAAAATATTAAAGCATTGCAGAGATATAGCCCGACTTTTATTTTTGTGCGCATTAAGTCAAATTCATTTGCACGGTATTCGCAAACGGTTTGACTAATCAACTTAATTCTCATAACTCTTTGTCAGCATGGTCTGAAGATGTTATGATTCAATTTTGGTAAAAATCGGACAAACGGTGTGGGAGGAGTTCGAAAAAGTAGGTTTTTAAAGATAAACAACATGGCAAACAGGGAAGTTTGTCGAATAGGACATATTTGTTATCTGTGCTCTCGGCTTGATCCAGTGAACACATTAAGACCATTTGATTTACAATAGGTTAAGAAAATCAAAAGTTATTAGCATATTTATTGATTTGGGTTATAACTTTTGACCACAAGGTGGCGCTGCCCCAAAACTTTTGAGTACCTTCAGGGCTTGGTCGAAGACACATACCAAGTTTCATAATGATGCGGCAATGCGTTCAAAAATATAGCACTTTTGACAATATTCATAATGGCGCGACTCTCAAAATGGCGATATGGGAAAATTTGGTATCGCAGGACTCGGCATGACGCACTGAATCTAAAGAGACCAGTTTTATGATTTTTGGCAAAAGCGTTCAGAAGATATAAGCAAATAATTCACTTTTTTATATCTCCTGACCACTAGGAGGCGCTGCGCCAAAACTCTGCAGGCATCCTCAAAACATGGTTGCCATAACACCTACTAAGTTTGGTTAGAATATGTTAAAGCATTGCAGAGATATAGCCAACATTTATTTTATGCGCACTAAGTCAATTCATTTGCGCGGTATTCGACAACGGTTTGAAGAATCAACTTTATTCTCATAACTTTTTAGTCAGCATAGTCTGAAGATGATCTGGTTCAATTTTCATAAAAATCGGACTACGGCCTAGGAGGAGTTCGCAAAAGTACGTTTTTAGAAAATTCAAAATGGCGGAAAAACTATCATGGCGGAAAATGACGTCATAGGGTGCAATCGAATCGGCATGAGCTAAGGAATCAGAGGAAAAAGAATTTTAATTCTAGGCCTTACGGTTCAAAAGTTATTAGCATAAACATAAGTCCGACTTTGGACAGTTGGTGGCGCTAGAGATATTAAGGTAGACACTTCAGATTGGTTAGGATGACAGCTCACACTGTCCACTATTAGTGTACCAAATTTCACAACTTTTTAGCATACGGTTCTATGGGCTGCCATAGACTTACATGCAGGAAGAAATAATAATAATAAATATAGCTGCAAGCAGCCATGACGGGCCAAGCACTAGGCCGGCATTCAATCTCATGCCGACATAGCCGGCAGCATCAGACCAACGGCAGTAAGCATATAAAGAAATTTCAATAAGACTTCAGTCTAAATGGCTGAAAAATCATCAATACGGTCTTTAGCACTTTGATTGAATGGTTTATCACGGTCGACCAGTAACCAAACTGATGTGTGAAACAACTAGAGTGCTCAAACTCTGCAGGCAGACTCAATGTGTTGATGGCTGGCAGCATCAGACCAATGGCAGTAAGCAGTTAAAGACATTTCAATAAGACTTCAGTCTAAATGGCTGAAAAATCATCAATATGGTCTTTAGCACTTTGATTGAATGGTTTATCACGTCAATCCAGAGGCAGCGCTGTAACCAAACTGATGTGTCAAACAACTAAGGTCCTCAAACTCAGCAGGCAGACTCAAGTCATGGTTGACATAACACGTACTAAGTTTGGTTAGAAAATATTAAAGCATTGCAGAGATATAGCCTGACTTTTATTTTTGTGCGCACTAAGTTGATTTCATTTGCAGTATTCAAACGGTTTGACGAATCAACTTTCTTTTAATAACTTTTGTCATCATAGTCTGAAGAAGATCTGGTTCAATTTTGGTGAAAATCGGACAAGCGGTGTGGGAGGAGTTTGAAAAGTAGGTTTTGGGAAAACAACATGGCAAACAGGACGTTTGTCCGAATAGGACATATATCTGGGCTCTCGGCTTGATCCAGTGAACACATTAAGACCATTTGTTTTACAATAGGTTAACGTAATCAAAAGTTATTAGCATATTTATTGATTTGGTTATAACTTTTGACCACAAGGTGGCGCTGCCCCAAAACTTTTGAGTACCTTCAGGGCTTGGTCCCAAGACACATACCAAGTTTCATAATGATGCGGCAATGCGTTAAAAATATAGCACTTGACAATATTCATAATGGCCGACTCTCAAAATGGCGATATGGGAAAATTTGGTATCGCAGGACTCGGCATGACGCACTGAATCTAAAGAGACCAGTTTTATGATTTTTGGCAAAAGCGTTCAGAAGATATAAGCAAATAATTGACTTTTCATATCTCCTGACCACTAGGAGGCGCTGCGCCAAAACTCTGCAGGCATCCTCAAATCTTAGTTGCCATAACATGTACTAAGTTTGGTTGAGAATATGTTAAAGCATTGCAGAGATATAGCCTGACTTTCATTTTTATGCACATTAAGTCAATTTTATTTGCGCGGTATTCCGGTTTGACGAATCAACTTTCTTTTAATAACTTTTTGTCAGCATAACTGAAGATGATCTGGTTCAATTTTCGTGATAATCGGACAAACGGCCTAGGAGGAGTTCGCAAAAGTACATTTTTAGAAAATTCAAAATGGCGGAAAAACTATCATGGCGGAAAATGACGTCATAGGGTGCAATCGAATCGTCATGAGCTAAGGAATCAGAGGAAAAAGAATTTTAATTCTAGGCCTTACGGTTCAAAAGTTATTAACATAAACATAAGTCCGACTTTGGACAGTTGGTGGCGCTAGAGGGATTAAGGTAGACACTTCAGATTTGTCAGGATGACAGCTCACACTGTCCACTTTTAGTGTACCAAATTTCACAACTTTTTAGCATACGGTTCTATGGCCTACCATAGACTCCCATGCGGAATAATAATAATAATAATAATAAATCTAACGAATACAATAGGGGCTACGCACCTTCGGTGCTTGGCCCCTAATAATAATAATAAGAAATTTTAATTCAACAGGTCTACGCACCTTCTTAGCTTGGTAATAATAAGAAATCTAACGAATACAATAGGGTCTACGCACCTTCGGTGCTTGGCGCTAGATAATAAGAAATCTAACGAATACAATAGGGTCTCGCACTGTGCTTGGCCCTATTAATAAGAAATCTAACATATTCTTTGCTTTAAATATAGCTGCAAGCAGCAATGACTCAATCTCATGCCGACATAGCCGGCAGCATCAGACCAACGGCAGTAAGCATATGAAGAAATTTCAATAAGACTTCAGTCTAAATGGCTGAAAAATCATCAATACGGTCTTTAGCACTTTGATTGAATGGTTTATCACGGTTGTGAAACAACTAGAGTGCTCAAACTCTGCAGGCAGACTCAATGTGTTGATGGCGGCAGCATCAGACCAATGGCAGTAAGCAGTTAAAGACATTTCAATAAGACTTCAGTCTAAATGGCTGAAAAATCATCAATACGTCTTTAGCACTTTGATTGAATGGTTTATCACGCCCAATCCAGAGGCAGCGCAGTAACCAAACTGATGTGTGAAACAACTAAGGTCCTCAAACTCTGCAGGCAGACTCAAGTCATGGTTGACATAACACATACTAAGTTTGGTTAGAAAATTTTAAAGCATTGCAGAGATATAGCCTGACTTTTATTTTTGTGCGCACTAAGTTGATTTCATTTGCAGTATTCGACAACGGTTTGACAAATCAACTTTCTTTTAATAACTTTTTGTCATCATAGTCTGAAGAAGATCTGGTTCAATTTTGGTGAAAATCGGACAAACGGTGTGGGAGTTCAAAAGTAGGTTTTAAAGAAAGACAACATGGCAAACAGGGCGTTTGTCCGAATAGGACATATTTGGTATCTGTGCTCTCGGCTTGATCCAGTGAACACATTAAGACCATTTGTTTTACAATAGGTTAACGTAATAAAAAGTTATTAGCATATTTATTGATTTGGGTTATAACTTTTGACCACAAGGTGGCGCTGCCCCAAAACTTTTGAGTACCTTCAGGGCTTGGTCGAAGACACATACCAAGTTTCATAATGATGCAGCAATGCGTTCAAAAAATATAGCACTTTTGACAATATTCATAATGGCCGACTCTCAAAATGGCCGATATGGGAAAATTTGGTATCGCAGGACTCGGCATGACGCACTGAATCTAAAGAGACCAGTTTTATGATTTTTGGCAAAAGCGTTCAGAAGATATAAGCAAATAATTCACTTTTTCATATCTCCTGACCACTAGGAGGCGCTGCGCCAAAACTCTGCAGGCATCCTCAAATCTTAGTTGCCATAACATGTACTAAGTTTGGTTGAGAATATGTTAAAGCATTGCAGAGATATAGCCTGACTTTCATTTTTATGCGCATTAAGTCAATTTTATTTTGCGGTATTCAAAACGGTTTGAAGAATCAACTTTCTTTTAATAACTTTTTGTCAGCATAGTCTGAAGATGGTCTGGTTCAATTTTCGTGATAATCGGACAAACGGCCTAGGAGGAGTTCGCAAAAGTACATTTTTAGAAAATTCAAAATGGCGGAAAAACTATCATGGCGGAAAATGACGTCATAGGGTGCAATCGAATCGTCATGAGCTAAGGAATCAGAGGAAAAAGAATTTTAATTCTAGGCCTTACGGTTCAAAAGTTATTAACATAAACATAAGTCCGACTTTGGACAGTTGGTGGCGCTAGAGGATTAAGGTAGACACTTCAGATTTGTCAGGATGACAGCGTCACACTGTCCACTTTTAGTGTACCAAATTTCACAACTTTTTAGCATACGGTTCTATGGCCTACCATAGACTCCCATGCGGAATAATAATAATAATAAGAAATCTAACGAATACAATAGGGCTACGCACCGTGCTTGGCTAAATATAGCTGCAAGCAGCAATGACGAGGCCAAGCACAAGGCCGGCATTCAATCTCATGCCGACATAGCCGGCAGCATCAGACCAACGGCAGTAAGCATATAAAGAAATTTCAATAAGACTTCAGTCTAAATGGCTGAAAAATCATCAATACGGTCTTTAGCACTTTGATTGAATGGTTTATCACGGTCGACAGAGGCAGCGCAGTAACCAAACTGATGTGTGAAACAACTAGAGTGCTCAAACTCTGCAGGCAGACTCAATGTGTTGATGGCCGGCAGCATCAGACCAACGGCAGTAAGCAGTTAAAGACATTTCAATAAGACTTCAGTCTAAATGGCTGAAAAATCATCAATACGATCTTTAGCACTTTGATTGAATGGTTTATCACGTCCAATCCAGAGGCAGCGCAGTAACCACACTGATGTGTGAAACAACTAAGGTCCTCAAACTCAGCAGGCAGACTCAAGTCATGGTTGACATAACACATACTAAGTTTGGTTAGAAAATATTAAAGCATTGCAGAGATATAGCCTGACTTTTATTTTTGTGCGCACTAAGTTGATTTCATTTGCGCAGTATTCGACAACGGTTTGACGAATCAACTTTCTTTTAATAACTTTTTGTCATCATAGTCTGAAGAAGATCTGGTTCAATTTTGGTGAAAATCGGACAAAGCGGTGTGGGAGGAGTTCGAAAAAGTAGGTTTTAAAGAAAGACAACATGGCAAACAGGACGTTTGTCCGAATAGGACATATTTGGTATCTGTGCTCTCGGCTTGATCCAGTGAACACATTAAGACCATTTGTTTTACAATAGGTTAACGTAATAAAAGTTATTAGCATATTTATTGATTTGGGTTATAACTTTTGACCACAAGGTGGCGCTGCCCCAAAACTTTTTGAGTACCTTCAGGGCTTGGTCGAAGACACATACCAAGTTTCATAATGATGCAGCAATGCGTTCAAAAAATATAGCACTTTTGACAATATTCATAATGGCCGGCGCTCAAAATGGCGATATGGGAAAATTTGGTATCGCAGGACTCGGCATGACGCACTGAATCTAAAGAGACCAGTTTTATGATTTTTGGCAAAAGCGTTCAGAAGATATAAGCAAATAATTCACTTTTTCATATCTCCTGACCACTAGGAGGCGCTGCGCCAAAACTCTGCAGGCATCCTCAAATCTTAGTTGCAATAACATGTACTAAGTTTGGTTGGAATATGTTAAAGCATTGCAGAGATATAGCCTGACTTTCATTTTTATGCGCATTAAGTCAATTTTATTTGCGGTATTCAACGGTTTGACTAATCAACTTTCTTTTAATAACTTTTTGTCAGCATAGTCTGAAGAAGATGATCTGGTTCAATTTTCGTGATAATCGGACAAACGGCCTAGGAGGAGTTCGCAAAAGTACATTTTTAGAAAATTCAAAATGGCGGAAAAACTATCATGGCGGAAAATGACGTCATAGTGTGCAATCGAATCGTCATGAGCTAAGGAATCAGAGGAAAAAGAATTTTAATTCTAGGCCACGGTTCAAAAGTTATTAACATAAACATAAGTCCGACTTTGGACAGTTGGTGGCGCTAGAGGATTAAGGTAGACACTTCAGATTTGTCAGGATGACAGGTCACACTGTCCACTTTTAGTGTACCAAATTTCACAACTTTTTAGCATACGGTTCTATGGCCTACCATAGACTCCCATGCGGAATAATAATAATAAATATAGCTGCAAGCAGCCATGACGGGGCCAAGCACTAGGCCGGCATTAAACCTCATGCCGACATGGCTGGCAGCGTCAGACCAAGGGCAGTAAGCATCTAAAGACATTTCAATAAGACTTCAGTCTAAATGGCTCAAAAATCATCAATACGGTCTTTAGCACTTTGATTGAATGGTTTATCACGTTGACCCAGAGGCAGTGCAGTAACCAACTGATGTGTGAAACAACTAGAGTGCTAAAACTCTGCAGGCAGCCTCAAGTCATGGTTGCCATAACACGTACTAAGTTTGGTTAGAATATGTTAAAGCATCGCAGAGAAATAGCCTGATATTCATTTTTGAGCGCATGAAGTCAATTTCATTTGTGCAGTATTCGAAAACGGTTGACCAATCATCTTAATTCTAATAACTTTTTGTCAGGATAGTCTGAAGATGATCTGGCAATTTTTATGAAAATTGGGGCTACGACCTAGGAGGAGTTTGCAAAAGTATGTTTTTAGAAAATTCAAAATGGCGACTCCCAGAATATCATGGTACGGAAAATTGGCTATGCTACTGCTCGGCATGATGCCACAAATCTAAGGAGATCAGTTTGGTGATTTTTGGCTAAAGCATTCTGAAGAAATAACTAAAAAAAGTCACATTTTTGTATCTCTGACCAGTAGGTGGCGCTGACTAAAACTCGGCAGGAAGCCTCAAGTCATAGTTGCCATAACACGTACTAAGTTTGGTTAGAATATATTTAAGCATTGCAGAGATATAGCCTGACTTTGATTTTTGTGCGTATTAAGTCAAATTCATTTGCACGGTATTCAAAAAACGGTTTGACTAATCATCTTAATTCTAATAACTTTTTCTCAGCATGGTCTGAAGATGTTATGATTCAATTTTGGTGAAAATTGGACAAACGCTGTGGGAGGAGTTCGAAAAAGTAGGTTTTAAAGAAAGACAACATGGCAAACAGGAAGTTTGTCCGAATAGGACATATTTGTTATCTGTGCTCTTGGCTTGACCCAATGAAAACACTAAGACCATTTGTTTTACAATATGTTAACGTAATAAAAAGTTATTAGCATATTTGTGAATTTGGTTATAACTTTTGACCACAAGGTGGCGCTGCTCCAAAACTTTTGAGTACCTTCAGGGCTTGATGCCAAGACACATACCAAGTTTTGTAATAATGCAATGCGTTAAAAAATATAGCACTTTTGACATTATTCATAATGGCCGACTCCCAAAATAGTTATATGGGAAAATTGGCTGCTACTCGGCATGATGCCACGAATCTAAAGAGACCAGGTTTGTGATTTTTGGCTAAAGCATTCTGAAGTAATAATTAAAAATGTCACATTCTTGTATCTCTAGACCACTAGGTGGCGCTGCATCAAAACTCTGCACACATCCTCAAGTCTTTGTTGCCATAACACATACTAAGTTTGGTTAGAAAATATTAAAGCATTGCAGAGATATAGCCTGACTTTTATTTTTGTGCGCACTAAGTCAAATTCATTTGCACGGTATTGAAACGGTTTGATTAATCATTCTAATTCTCATAACTTTTTGTCAGCATAGTGTGAAGATGATGTGGTTCAATTTTCATGAAATCGGAGGAACGGCCTAGGAGGAGTTCGCAAAAGTACGTTTTTAGAAAATTCAAAATGGCGGAAAAACTATCATGGCGGAAAATGACGTCATAGGGTGCAATCGAATCGTCATGACCTAAGGAATCAGAGGAAAATAGAATTTTCATTCTAGGCCTTACGGTTCAAAAGTTACTATCATAAACATAAGTCCAACTTTGAACAGTTGGTGGCGCTAGAGATATAGAATTAGACACTTCAAATTTGCTAGGATCAATGATTGGACTGTCCTAATGAGTGTGCCAACTTTCATCATTTTCCATAAGCGCTTCTATGGCCTGCCATAGACTCCAATGGAAAAGAAGAATAATAAGAACCGGAACAAAAACAATAGGTGCCTCCAGCACCTTCGGTGCTTGGCCCCTAATAATAAACAAACTGATGTGTTGAGGGCCGGCAGCATCAGACCAACGGCAGTAAGCAGTTAAAGACATTTTAATAGGACTTCAGTCTAAGTGGCTGAAAAATCATCAATACGGTCTTTAGCACTTTGATTGAATGGTTTATCATGTTCGACCCAGAGGCAGCGCAGTAACCAAACTGATGTGTGAAACAACTAGAGTGCTCAAACTCAGCAGGCAGACTCAAGTCATGGTTGACATAACACGTACTAAGTTTGGTTAGAAAATATTAAAGCATTGCAGAGATATAGCCTGACTTTTATTTTTGTGCGCACTAAGTGATTTCATTTGCGGTATTCAACGGTTTGACGAATCAACTTTTCTCATAACTTTTTGTCAGCATAGTCTGAAGAAGATCTGGTTCAATTTTGGTGAAAATCGGACAAACGGTGTGGGAGGAGTTCGAAAAAGTAGGTTTTAAAGAAAGACAACATGGCAAACAGGATGTTTGTCCGAATAGGAAATATTTGGTATCTGTGCTCGGCTTGATACAGTGAACACATTAAGACCATTTGTTTTACAATATGTTAACGTAATAAAAAGTTATTAACATATTTGTGAATTTGGGTTATAACTTTTGACCACAAGGTGGCGCTGCCCCAAAACTTTTGAGTACCTTCAGGGCTTGGTCGAAGACACATACCAAGTTTCATAATGATGCGGCAATGCGTTTAAAAAATATAGCACTTTTGTCAATATTCATAATGGCCGACTCAAAATGGCGATATGGGAAAATTTGGTATCGCAGGACTCGGCATGACGCACTGAATCTAAAGAGACCAGTTTTATGATTTTTGGCAAAAGCGTTCAGAAGATATAAGCAAATAATTCACTTTTTCATATCTCCTGACCACTAGAGGCGCTGCGCCAAAACTCTGCAGGCATCCTCAAATCTTAGTTGCAATAACATACTAAGTTTGGTGAGAATATGTTAAAGCATTGCAGAGATATAGCCTGACTTTCATTTTTATGCGCATTAAGTCAATTTTATTTGCGCGGTATTCAAAACGGTTTGACGAATCAACTTTCTTTTAATAACTTTTTGTCAGCATAGTCGGAAGATGATCTGGTTCAATTTTCGTGATAATCGGACAAACGGCCTAGGAGGAGTTTGCAAAAGTACATTTTTAGAAAATTCAAAATGGCGGAAAAACTATCATGGCGGAAAATGACGTCATAGGGTGCAATCGAATCGTCATGAGCTAAGGAATCAGAGGAAAAAGAATTTTAATTCTAGGCCTTACGGTTCAAAAGTTATTAGAATAAACATAAGTCCGACTTTGGACAGTTGGTGGCGCTAGAGGATTAAGGTAGACACTTCAGATTGGTTAGGATGACAGCTCACACTGTCCACTATGAGTGTACCAAATTTCACAACTTTTTAGCATACGGTTCTATGGGCTGCCATAGACTTACATTGCAGAAGTATAATAATAATAATAAATATAGCTGCAAGCAGCCATGACGGGGCCAAGCACTAGGCCGGCATTCAATCTCATGCCGACATAGCGGCAGCATCAGACCAACGGCAGTAAGCATATAAAGAAATTTCAATAAGACTTCAGTCTAAATGGCTGAAAAATCATCAATACGGTCTTTAGCACTTTGATTGAATGGTTTATCACGGTCGACCAGTAACCAAACTGATGTGTGAAACAACTAGAGTGCTCAAACTCTGCAGGCAGACTCATTGTGTTGATGGTTGGCAGCGTCAGACCAACGGCAGTAAGCATCTAAAGACATTTCAGTAAGATTTCAGTCTAAAAAGTCTTATTGAAATGTCTTTAGATGCTCACTACCGTTGGTCTGATGCTGCCGCTATGTCGGCATGAGCTTTAATGCTCAAAACGTTATACAGTATGTTTAGACAGTTTACAACTTAAATTGTGAAAAACTAAATCGGCAGTTCTAACAAAACCAAGACTACTCAAATGCCCAGGTAACAGCATCGCTAATGGTCCAGCTCCTATGTAATACGTTATGTTATGTAATTCCCTATTTTCTAAGACTCTTGGCAGTCTCAGAAATGCCCAGTAAGCCATCTATGGTCTTTAGCACTTTGATTGAATGGTTTATCACGGTCGACCTAGAGGCAGCGCAGTAACCAAACTGATGTGTGAAACAACTAAAGTCCTCAAACTCTGCAGGCAGACTCAAGTCATGGTTGCCATAACAATTACTAAGTTTGGTTAGAAAATATTAAAGCATTGCAGAGATATAGCCCGACTTTCATTTTTGAGAGCATTAAGTCAAATTCATTTGCACGGTATTCGCAAACGGTTTGACTAATCAACTTAATTCTCATAACTCTTTGTCAGCATGGTCTGAAGATGTTATGATTCAATTTTGGTAAAAATCGGACAAGCGGTGTGGGAGGAGTTCGAAAAAGTAGGTTTTGAAAAAAACAACATGGCAAACAGGACGTTTGTCGAATAGGACATATTTGTTATCTGTGCTCTCGGCTTGATCCAGTGAACACATTAAGACCATTTGTTTTACAATAGGGTAACGTAATAAAAAGTTATTAGCATATTTATTGATTTGGGTTATAACTTTTGACCACAAAAGGTAGCGCTGCCCCAAAACTTTTGAGTGCCTTCAGGGCTTGGTCGAAGACACATACCAAGTTTCATAATGATGCGGCAATGCGTTCAAAAAATATAGCACTTTTGACAATATTCATAATGGCGACTCTCAAAATGGCGATATGGGAAAATTTGGTATTGCAGGACTCGGCATGACGCACTGAATCTAAAGAGACCAGTTTTATGATTTTTGGCAAAAGCGTTCAGAAGATATAAGCAAATAATTCACTTTTTATATCTCCTGACCACTAGGAGGCGCTGCGCCAAAACTCTGCAGGCATCCTCAAAACATGGTTGCCATAACACGTACTAAGTTTGGTTGGAATATGTTAAAGCATTGCAGAGATATACCCCAACATTTATTTTTATGCGCACTAAGTCGAATTCATTTGCGCGGTATTCGACAACGGTTTGAAGAATCAACTTTATTCTCATAACTTTTAGTCAGCATAGTCTGAAGAAGATCTGGTTCAATTTTCATAAAAATCGGGCTACGGCCTAGGAGGAGTTCGCAAAAGTACGTTTTTAGAAAATTCAAAATGGCGGAAAAACTATCATGGCGGAAAATGACGTCATAGGGTGCACTCGAATCGGCATGAGCTAAGGAATCAGAGGAAAAAGAATTTTAATTCTAGGTCTTACGGTTCAAAAGTTATTAACATAAACATAAGTCCGACTTTGGACAGTTGGTGGCGCTAGAGGATTAAGGTAGACACTTCAGATTGGTTAGGATGACAGCTCACACTGTCCACTATTAGTGTACCAAATTTCACAACTTTTTAGCATACGGTTCTATGGGCTGCCATAGACTTACATTGCAGGATAATAATAATAATAATAATAAATATAGCTGCAAGCAGCCATGGGCCAAGCACTAGGCGGCATTCAATCTCATGCCGACATAGCGGCAGCATCAGACCAACGGCAGTAAGCATATAAAGAAATTTCAATAAGACTTCAGTCTAAATGGCTGAAAAATCATCAATACGGTCTTTAGCACTTTGATTGAATGGTTTATCACGATGCGACCAGTAACCAAACTGATGTGTGAAACAACTAGAGTGCTCAAACTCTGCAGGCAGACTCAATGTGTTGATGGCGGCAGCATCAGACCAATGGCAGTAAGCATCTAAAGATATTTCAGTAAGACTTCAGTCTAAATGGCCAAAAATCATCAATACGGTCTTTAGCACTTTGATTTAATGGTTTATCACGTCAATCCAGAGGCAGCGCTGTAACCAAACTGATGTGTGAAACAACTAAGGTCCTCAAACTCTGCAGGCAGACTCAATGTGTTGATGGCTGGCACCATCAGACCAATGGCAGTAAGCATCTAAAGACATTTCAGTAAGATTTCAGTCTAAAAAGTCTTATTGAAATGTCTTTAGATGCTCACTACCGTTGGTCTGATGCTACGCTATGTCGGCATGAGCTTTAATGCTCAAAAGCGTTATACAGTATGTTTAGACAGTTTACAACTTAAATTGTGAAAAACTAAATCGGCAGTTCTAACAAAACCAAGACTACTCAAATGCCCAGGTAACAGCATCGCTAATGGTCCAGCTCCTATGTAATACGTTATGTTATGTAATTCCCTATTTTCTAAGACTCTTGGCAGTCTCAGAAATGCCCAGTAAGCCATCTATGGTCTTTAGCACTTTGATTGAATGGTTTATCACTCGACCTAGAGGCAGCGCAGTAACCAAACTGATGTGTGAAACAACTAAAGTCCTCAAACTCTGCAGGCAGACTCAAGTCATGGTTGCCATAACAATTACTAAGTTTGGTTAGAAAATATTAAAGCATTGCAGAGATATAGCCCGACTTTCATTTTTGGCGCATTAAGTCAAATTCATTTGCACGGTATTCGCAAACGGTTTGACTAATCAACTTAATTCTCATAACTCTTTGTCAGCATGGTCTGAAGATGTTATGATTCAATTTTAGTAAAAATCGGACAAGCGGTGTGGGAGGAGTTCGAAAAAGTAGGTTTTAGGAAAAAAACAACATGGCAAACAGGCGTTTGTCGAATAGGACATATTTGTTATCTGTGCTCTCGGCTTGATCCAGTGAACACATTAAGACCATTTGTTTTACAATAGGGTAACGTAATAAAAAGTTATTAGCATATTTATTGATTTGGGTTATAACTTTTGACCACAAAGTGGCGCTGCCCCAAAACTTTTGAGTGCCTTCAGGGCTTGGTCGAAGACACATACCAAGTTTCATAATGATGCGGCAATGCGTTCAAAAATATAGCACTTTTGACAATATTCATAATGGCGACTCTCAAAATGGCGATATGGGAAAATTTGGTATCGCAGGACTCGGCATGACGCACTGAATCTAAAGAGACCAGTTTTATGATTTTTGGCAAAAGCGTTCAGAAGATATAAGCAAATAATTCACTTTTTATATCTCCTGACCACTAGGAGGCGCTGCGCCAAAACTCTGCAGGCATCCTCAAAACATGGTTGCCATAACACGTACTAAGTTTGGTTGGAATATGTTAAAGCATTGCAGAGATATACCCCAACATTTATTTTTGTGCGCACTAAGTCAATTCATTTGCGCGGTATTCGACAACGGTTTGAAGAATCAACTTTATTCTCATAACTTTTAGTCAGCATAGTCTGAAGAAGATCTGGTTCAATTTTCATAAAAATCGGGCTACGGCCTAGGAGGAGTTCGCAAAAGTACGTTTTTAGAAAATTCAAAATGGCGGAAAAACTATCATGGCGGAAAATGACGTCATAGGGTGCACTCAGAATCGGCATGAGCTAAGGAATCAGAGGAAAAAGAATTTTAATTCTAGGTCTTACGGTTCAAAAGTTATTAACATAAACATAAGTCCGACTTTGGACAGTTGGTGGCGCTAGAGGATTAAGGTAGACACTTCAGATTGGTTAGGATGACAGCTCACACTGTCCACTATTAGTGTACCAAATTTCACAACTTTTTAGCATACGGTTCTATGGGCTGCCATAGACTTACATTGCAGGATAATAATAATAATAATAAATATAGCTGCAAGCAGCCATGACGGGCCAAGCACTAGGCGGCATTCAATCTCATGCCGACATAGCGGCAGCATCAGACCAACGGCAGTAAGCATATAAAGAAATTTCAATAAGACTTCAGTCTAAATGGCTGAAAAATCATCAATACGGTCTTTAGCACTTTGATTGAATGGTTTATCACGGTCGACCAGTAACCAAACTGATGTGTGAAACAACTAGAGTGCTCAAACTCTGCAGGCAGACTCATTGTGTTGATGGTTGGCAGCGTCAGACCAACGACAGTAAGCATCTAAAGACATTTCAGTAAGATTTCAGTCTAAAAAGTCTTATTGAAATGTCTTTAGATGCTCACTGCCGTTGGTCTGATGCTACCCTATGTCGGCATGAGCTTTAATGCTCAAAACGTTATACAGTATGTTTAGACAGTTTACAACTTAAATTGTGAAAAACTAAATCGGCAGTTCTAACAAAACCAAGACTACTCAAATGCCCAGGTAACAGCATCGCTAATGGTCCAGCTCCTATGTAATACGTTATGTTATGTAATTCCCTATTTTCTAAGACTCTTGGCAGTCTCAGAAATGCCCAGTAAGCCATCTATGGTCTTTAGCACTTTGATTGAATGGTTTATCACGGTCGACCTAGAGGCAGCGCAGTAACCAAACTGATGTGTGAAACAACTAAAGTCCTCAAACTCTGCAGGCAGACTCAAGTCATGGTTGCCATAACAATTACTAAGTTTGGTTAGAAAATATTAAAGCATTGCAGAGATATAGCCCGACTTTCATTTTTGAGAGCATTAAGTCAAATTCATTTGCACGGTATTCGCAAACGGTTTGACTAATCAACTTAATTCTCATAACTCTTTGTCAGCATGGTCTGAAGATGTTATGATTCAATTTTAGTAAAAATCGGACAAGCGGTGTGGGAGGAGTTCGAAAAAGTAGGTTTTAGGAAAAAAACAACATGGCAAACAGGGCGTTTGTCCGAATAGGACATATTTGTTATCTGTGCTCTCGGCTTGATCCAGTGAACACATTAAGACCATTTGTTTTACAATAGGTAACGTAATAAAAAGTTATTAGCATATTTATTGATTTGGGTTATAACTTTTGACCAGCGCTGCCCCAAAACTTTTGAGTGCCTTCAGGGCTTGGTCGAAGACACATACCAAGTTTCATAATGATGGCAATGCGTTCAAAAAATATAGCACTTTTGACAATATTCATAATGGCGACTCTCAAAATGGCGATATGGGAAAATTTGGTATTGCAGGACTCGGCATGACGCACTGAATCTAAAGAGACCAGTTTTATGATTTTTGGCAAAAGCGTTCAGAAGATATAAGCAAATAATTCACTTTTTATATCTCCTGACCACTAGGAGGCGCTGCGCCAAAACTCTGCAGGCATCCTCAAAACATGGTTGCCATAACACGTACTAAGTTTGGTTGGAATATGTTAAAGCATTGCAGAGATATACCCCAACATTTATTTTTGTGCGCACTAAGTCGAATTCATTTGCGCGGTATTCGACAACGGTTTGAAGAATCAACTTTATTCTCATAACTTTTAGTCAGCATAGTCTGAAGAAGATCTGGTTCAATTTTCATAAAAATCGGGCTACGGCCTAGGAGGAGTTCGCAAAAGTACGTTTTTAGAAAATTCAAAATGGCGGAAAAACTATCATGGCGGAAAATGACGTCATAGGGTGCACTCGAATCGGCATGAGCTAAGGAATCAGAGGAAAAAGAATTTTAATTCTAGGTCTTACGGTTCAAAAGTTATTAACATAAACATAAGTCCGACTTTGGACAGTTGGTGGCGCTAGAGGATTAAGGTAGACACTTCAGATTGGTTAGGATGACAGCTCACACTGTCCACTATTAGTGTACCAAATTTCACAACTTTTTAGCATACGGTTCTATGGGCTGCCATAGACTTACATTGCAGGATAATAATAATAATAATAAATATAGCTGCAAGCAGCCATGACGGGGCCAAGCACTAGGCCGGCATTCAATCTCATGCCGACATAGCCGGCAGCATCAGACCAACGGCAGTAAGCATATAAAGAAATTTCAATAAGACTTCAGTCTAAATGGCTGAAAAATCATCAATACGGTCTTTAGCACTTTGATTGAATGGTTTATCACGGTCGACCAGTAACCAAACTGATGTGTGAAACAACTAGAGTGCTCAAACTCTGCAGGCAGACTCATTGTGTTGATGGTTGGCAGCGTCAGACCAACGGCAGTAAGCATCTAAAGACATTTCAGTAAGATTTCAGTCTAAAAGTCTTATTGAAATGTCTTTAGATGCTCACTGTCGTTGGTCTGATGCTGCCGGCTATGTCGGCATGAGCTTTAATGCTCAAAACGTTATACAGTATGTTTAGACAGTTTACAACTTAAATTGTGAAAAACTAAATCGGCAGTTCTAACAAAACCAAGACTACTCAAATGCCCAGGTAACAGCATCGCTAATGGTCCAGCTCCTATGTAATACGTTATGTTATGTAATTCCCTATTTTCTAAGACTCTTGGCAGTCTCAGAAATGCCCAGTAAGCCATCTATGGTCTTTAGCACTTTGATTGAATGGTTTATCACGGTCGACCTAGAGGCAGCGCAGTAACCAAACTGATGTGTGAAACAACTAAAGTCCTCAAACTCTGCAGGCAGACTCAAGTCATGGTTGCCATAACAATTACTAAGTTTGGTTAGAAAATATTAAAGCATTGCAGAGATATAGCCCGACTTTCATTTTTGAGAGCATTAAGTCAAATTCATTTGCACGGTATTCGCAAACGGTTTGACTAATCAACTTAATTCTCATAACTCTTTGTCAGCATGGTCTGAAGATGTTATGATTCAATTTTAGTAAAAATCGGACAAGCGGTGTGGGAGGAGTTCGAAAAAGTAGGTTTTAGGAAAAAAACAACATGGCAAACAGGACGTTTGTCGAATAGGACATATTTGTTATCTGTGCTCTCGGCTTGATCCAGTGAACACATTAAGACCATTTGTTTTACAATAGGGTAACGTAATAAAAAGTTATTAGCATATTTATTGATTTGGGTTATAACTTTTGACCACAAGGTGGCGCTGCCCCAAAACTTTTGAGTGCCTTCAGGGCTTGGTCGAAGACACATACCAAGTTTCATAATGATGCGGCAATGCGTTCAAAAATATAGCACTTTTGACAATATTCATAATGGCGACTCTCAAAATGGCGATATGGGAAAATTTGGTATTGCAGGACTCGGCATGACGCACTGAATCTAAAGAGACCAGTTTTATGATTTTTGGCAAAAGCGTTCAGAAGATATAAGCAAATAATTCACTTTTTATATCTCCTGACCACTAGGAGGCGCTGCGCCAAAACTCTGCAGGCATCCTCAAAACATGGTTGCCATAACACGTACTAAGTTTGGTTGGAATATGTTAAAGCATTGCAGAGATATACCCCAACATTTATTTTTGTGCGCACTAAGTCGAATTCATTTGCGCGGTATTCGACAACGGTTTGAAGAATCAACTTTATTCTCATAACTTTTAGTCAGCATAGTCTGAAGAAGATCTGGTTCAATTTTCATAAAAATCGGGCTACGGCCTAGGAGGAGTTCGCAAAAGTACGTTTTTAGAAAATTCAAAATGGCGGAAAAACTATCATGGCGGAAAATGACGTCATAGGGTGCACTCGAATCGGCATGAGCTAAGGAATCAGAGGAAAAAGAATTTTAATTCTAGGTCTTACGGTTCAAAAGTTATTAACATAAACATAAGTCCGACTTTGGACAGTTGGTGGCGCTAGAGGATTAAGGTAGACACTTCAGATTGGTTAGGATGACAGCTCACACTGTCCACTATTAGTGTACCAAATTTCACAACTTTTTAGCATACGGTTCTATGGGCTGCCATAGACTTACATTGCAGGATAATAATAATAATAATAATAATAATAAGAAATCTAACGAATACAATAGGGTCTACGCACCTTGATTGCTTGGCCCCTAATAATAAGAAATCTAACGAATACAATAGGGTCTACGCACTCGTGCTTGGCCCCTAATAATAAATATAGCTGCAAGCAGCAATGACGGGGCCAAGCACTAGGCGGCATTCAATCTCATGCCGACATAGCCGGCAGCATCAGACCAACGGCAGTAAGCATATAAAGAAATTTCAATAAGACTTTAGTCTAAATGGCTGAAAAATCATCAATACGGTCTTTAGCACTTTGATTGAATGGTTTATCACGGTCGACCAGTAACCAAACTGATGTGTGAAACAACTAGAGTGCTCAAACTCTGCAGGCAGACTCAATGTGTTGATGGCTGGCAGCATCAGACCAATGGCAGTAAGCAGTTAAAGACATTTCAATAAGACTTCAGTCTAAATGGCTGAAAAATCATCAATATGGTCTTTAGCACTTTGATTGAATGGTTTATCACGGTCTCCTAGAGGCAGCGCTGTAACCAAACTGATGTGTCAAACAACTAAGGTCCTCAAACTCAGCAGGCAGACTCAAGTCATGGTTGACATAACACGTACTAAGTTTGGTTAGAAAATATTAAAGCATTGCAGAGATATAGCCTGACTTTTATTTTTGTGCGCACTAAGTTGATTTCATTTGCGCAGTATTCGAAAACGGTTTGACGAATCAACTTTCTTTTAATAACTTTTTGTCATCATAGTCTGAAGAAGATCTGGTTCAATTTTGGTGAAAATCGGACAAACGGTGTGGGAGGAGTTTGAAAAAGTAGGTTTTGGAAAAAAACAACATGGCAAACAGGACGCGTTTGTCCGAATAGGACATATTTGGTATCTGGGCTCGGCTTGATCCAGTGAACACATTAAGACCATTTGTTTTACAATAGGTTAACGTAATAAAAAGTTATTAGCATATTTATTGATTTGGGTTATAACTTTTGACCACAAGGTGGCGCTGCCCCAAAACTTTTTGAGTACCTTCAGGGCTTGGTCCCGAAGACACATACCAAGTTTCATAATGATGCGGCAATGCGTTAAAAAAATATAGCACTTTTGACAATATTCATAATGGCCGACGCTCAAAATGGCGATATGGGAAAATTTGGTATCGCAGGACTCGGCATGACGCACTGAATCTAAAGAGACCAGTTTTATGATTTTTGGCAAAAGCGTTCAGAAGATATAAGCAAATAATTCACTTTTTCATATCTCCTGACCACTAGGAGGCGCTGCGCCAAAACTCTGCAGGCATCCTCAAATCTTAGTTGCAATAACATGTACTAAGTTTGGTGAGAATATGTTAAAGCATTGCAGAGATATAGCCTGACTTTCATTTTTATGCGCATTAAGTCAATTTTATTTGCGCGGTATTCGAAACGGTTTGAAGAATCAACTTTCTTTTAATAACTTTTTGTCAGCATAGTCTGAAGATGATCTGGTTCAATTTTCGTGATAATCGGACAAACGGCCTAGGAGGAGTTCGCAAAAGTACATTTTTAGAAAATTCAAAATGGCGGAAAAACTATCATGGCGGAAAATGACGTCATAGGGTGCAATCGAATCGTCATGAGCTAAGGAATCAGAGGAAAAAAGAATTTTAATTCTAGGCCTTACGGTTCAGAAGTTATTAACATAAACATAAGTCCGACTTTGGACAGTTGGTGGCGCTAGAGGGATTAAGGTAGACACTTCAGATTGGTTAGGATGACAGCTCACACTGTCCACTTTTAGTGTACCAAATTTCACAACTTTTTAGCATACGGTTCTATGGCCTACCATAGACTCCCATGCGGAATAATAATAATAATAAATATAGCTGCAAGCAGCAATGACGGGCCAAGCACAAGGCGGCATTAAACCTCATGCCGACATGGCGGCAGCATCAGACCAACGGCAGTAAGCATATAAAGACATTTCAATAAGACTTTAGTCTAAATGGCGAAAAATCATCAATACGGTCTTTAGCACTTTGATTGAATGGTTTATCACGATGCGACCAGTAACCAAACTGATGTGTGAAACAACTAGAGTGCTCAAACTCTGCAGGCAGACTCAATGTGTTGATGGATGGCAGCGTCAGACCAACGGCAGTAAGCAGTTAAAGACATTTTAATAAGACTTCAGTCGAAATGGCTCAAAAATCATCAATACGGTCTTTAGCACTTTGATTGAATGGTTTATCACGTCCGATCCAGAGGCAGCGCAGTAACCACACTGATGTGTTGATGGCCGGCAGCATCAGACCAACGGCAGTAAGCAGTTAAAGACATTTCAATAAGACTTCATTCTAAATGGCGGAAAATCACCAATACGGTCTTTAGCACTTTGATTGAATGGTTTATCACGGTCGACCAGTAACCAAACTGATGTGTGAAACAACTAGAGTGCTCAAACTCTGCAGGCAGACTCAATGTGTTGATGGCCGGCAGCATCAGACCAACGGCAGTAAGCAGTTAAAGACATTTCAATAAGACTTCAGTCGAAATGGCTCAAAAATCATCAATACGGTCTTTAGCACTTTGATTGAATGGTTTATCACGTCCGATCCAGAGGCAGCGCAGTAACCACACTGATGTGTTGATGGCTGGCAGCATCAGACCAATGGCAGTAAGTATCTAAAGACATTTCAGTAAGACTTCAGTCTAAATGGCCAAAAATCATCAATACGGTCTTTAGCACTTTGATTGAATGGTTTATCACGTCCGATCCAGAGGCAGCGCTGTAACCAAACTGATGTGTGAAACAACTAAGGTCCTCAAACTCTGCAGGCAGACTCAAGTCATGGTTGCCATAACAATTACTAAGTTTGGTTAGAATATATTAAAGCATTGCAGAGATATAGCCCAACTTTTATTTTTGTGCGCACTAAGTTGATTTCATTTGCGCAGTATTTGACAACGGTTTGACGAATCAACTTTCTTTTAATAACTTTTTGTCATCATAGTCTGAAGAAGATCTGGTTCAATTTTGGTGAAAATCGGACAAACGGTGTGGGAGGAGTTCTAAAAAGTAGGTTTTAAAGAAAGACAATATGGCAAACAGGATGTTTGTCGAATAAGACATATTTGGTATCTGTGCTCTCGGCTTGATCCAGTGAACACATTAAGACCATTTGTTTTACAATAGGTTAACGTAATAAAAAGTTATTAGCATACTTATTGATTTGGGTTATAACTTTTGACCACAAGGTGGCGCTGCCCCAAAACTTTTGAGTACCTTCAGGGCTTGGTCCCGAAGACGCATACCAAGTTTTGTAATGATGCAGCAATGCGTTCAAAAAATATAGCACTTTTGACAATATTCATAATGGCCGACGCTCAAAATGGCCGATATGGGAAAATTTGGTATCGCAGGACTCGGCATGACGCACTGAATCTAAAGAGACCAGTTTTATGATTTTTGGCAAAAGCGTTCAGAAGATATAAGCAAATAATTCACTTTTTCATATCTCCTGACCACTAGGAGGCGCTGCGCCAAAACTCTGCAGGCATCCTCAAATCTTAGTTGCAGTAACATGTACTAAGTTTGGTGAGAATATGTTAAAGCATTGCAGAGATATAGCCTGACTTTCATTTTTATGCGCATTAAGTCAATTTTATTTGCGCGGTATTCAAAAACGGTTTGAAGAATCAACTTTCTTTTAATAACTTTTTGTCAGCATAGTCTGAAGATGATCTGGTTCAATTTTCGTGATAATCGGACAAACGGCCTAGGAGGAGTTCGCAAAAGTACATTTTTAGAAAATTCAAAATGGCGGAAAAACTATCATGGCGGAAAATGACGTCATAGGGTGCAATCGAATCGTCATGAGCTAAGGAATCAGAGGAAAAAGAATTTTAATTCTAGGCCTTACGGTTCAAAAGTTATTAACATAAACATAAGTCCGACTTTGGACAGTTGGTGGCGCTAGAGGATTAAGGTAGACACTTCAGATTTGTCAGGATGACAGCTCACACTGTCCACTTTTAGTGTACCAAATTTCACAACTTTTTAGCATACGAATCTATGGCCTACCATAGACTCCCATGCGGAATAATAATAATAATAATAAATATAGCTGCAAGCAGCCATGACGGGCCAAGCACTAGGCGGCATTCAATCTCATGCCGACATAGCGGCAGCATCAGACCAACGGCAGTAAGCATATAAAGAAATTTCAATAAGACTTCAGTCTAAATGGCTGAAAAATCATCAATACGGTCTTTAGCACTTTGATTGAATGGTTTATCACGATCGACCAGTAACCAAACTGATGTGTGAAACAACTAGAGTGCTCAAACTCTGCAGGCAGACTCAATGTGTTGATGGCGGCAGCATCAGACCAATGGCAGTAAGCATCTAAAGATATTTCAGTAAGACTTCAGTCTAAATGGCCAAAAATCATCAATACGGTCTTTAGCACTTTGATTTAATGGTTTATCACGTCCAATCCAGAGGCAGCGCTGTAACCAAACTGATGTGTGAAACAACTAAGGTCCTCAAACTCTGCAGGCAGACTCAATGTGTTGATGGTTGGCACCATCAGACCAATGGCAGTAAGCATCTAAAGACATTTCAGTAAGATTTCAGTCTAAAAGTCTTATTGAAATGTCTTTAGATGCTCACTGCCGTTGGTCTGATGCTGCCGACTATGTCGGCATGAGCTTTAATGCTCAAAACGTTATACAGTATGTTTAGACAGTTTACAACTTAAATTGTGAAAAACTAAATCGGCAGTTCTAACAAAACCAAGACTACTCAAATGCCCAGGTAACAGCATCGCTAATGGTCCAGCTCCTATGTAATACGTTATGTTATGTAATTCCCTATTTTCTAAGACTCTTGGCAGTCTCAGAAATGCCCAGTAAGCCATCTATGGTCTTTAGCACTTTGATTGAATGGTTTATCACGGTCGACCTAGAGGCAGCGCAGTAACCAAACTGATGTGTGAAACAACTAAAGTCCTCAAACTCTGCAGGCAGACTCAAGTCATGGTTGCCATAACAATTACTAAGTTTGGTTAGAAAATATTAAAGCATTGCAGAGATATAGCCCGACTTTCATTTTTGAGCGCATTAAGTCAAATTCATTTGCACGGTATTCGCAAACGGTTTGACTAATCAACTTAATTCTCATAACTCTTTGTCAGCATGGTCTGAAGATGTTATGATTCAATTTTGGTAAAAATCGGACAAAGCGGTGTGGGAGGAGTTCGAAAAAGTAGGTTTTGAAAAAAACAACATGGCAAACAGGACGTTTGTCCGAATAGGACATATTTGTTATCTGTGCTCGGCTTGATCCAGTGAACACATTAAGACCATTTGTTTTACAATAGGGTAACGTAATAAAAAGTTATTAGCATATTTATTGATTTGGGTTATAACTTTTGACCACAAGGTGGCGCTGCCCCAAAACTTTTTGAGTGCCTTCAGGGCTTGGTCCCGAAGACACATACCAAGTTTCATAATGATGCGGCAATGCGTTCAAAAAATATAGCACTTTTTGACAATATTCATAATGGCCGACTCTCAAAATGGCCGATATGGGAAAATTTGGTATCGCAGGACTCGGCATGACGCACTGAATCTAAAGAGACCAGTTTTATGATTTTTGGCAAAAGCGTTCAGAAGATATAAGCAAATAATTCACTTTTTATATCTCCTGACCACTAGGAGGCGCTGCGCCAAAACTCTGCAGGCATCCTCAAAACATGGTTGCCATAACACGTACTAAGTTTGGTTGGAATATGTTAAAGCATTGCAGAGATATACCCCAACATTTATTTTTGTGCGCACTAAGTCGAATTCATTTGCGCGGTATTCGACAACGGTTTGAAGAATCAACTTTATTCTCATAACTTTTAGTCAGCATAGTCTGAAGAAGATCTGGTTCAATTTTCATAAAAATCGGGCTACGGCCTAGGAGGAGTTCGCAAAAGTACGTTTTTAGAAAATTCAAAATGGCGGAAAAACTATCATGGCGGAAAATGACGTCATAGGGTGCACTCGAATCGGCATGAGCTAAGGAATCAGAGGAAAAAGAATTTTAATTCTAGGTCTTACGGTTCAAAAGTTATTAACATAAACATAAGTCCGACTTTGGACAGTTGGTGGCGCTAGAGGATTAAGGTAGACACTTCAGATTGGTTAGGATGACAGCTCACACTGTCCACTATTAGTGTACCAAATTTCACAACTTTTTAGCATACGGTTCTATGGGCTGCCATAGACTTACATTGCAGGATAATAATAATAATAATAATAATAAATATAGCTGCAAGCAGCCATGACGGGCCAAGCACTAGGCGGCATTCAATCTCATGCCGACATAGCCGGCAGCATCAGACCAACGGCAGTAAGCATATAAAGAAATTTCAATAAGACTTCAGTCTAAATGGCTGAAAAATCATCAATACGGTCTTTAGCACTTTGATTGAATGGTTTATCACGGTCGACCAGTAACCAAACTGATGTGTGAAACAACTAGAGTGCTCAAACTCTGCAGGCAGACTCAATGTGTTGATGGCGGCAGCATCAGACCAATGGCAGTAAGCATCTAAAGATATTTCAGTAAGACTTCAGTCTAAATGGCCAAAAATCATCAATACGGTCTTTAGCACTTTGATTTAATGGTTTATCACGTCAATCCAGAGGCAGCGCTGTAACCAAACTGATGTGTGAAACAACTAAGGTCCTCAAACTCTGCAGGCAGACTCAATGTGTTGATGGCTGGCACCATCAGACCAATGGCAGTAAGCATCTAAAGACATTTCAGTAAGATTTCAGTCTAAAAGTCTTATTGAAATGTCTTTAGATGCTCACTGCCGTTGGTCTGATGCTGCCGCTATGTCGGCATGAGCTTTAATGCTCAAAACGTTATACAGTATGTTTAGACAGTTTACAACTTAAATTGTGAAAAACTAAATCGGCAGTTCTAACAAAACCAAGACTACTCAAATGCCCAGGTAACAGCATCGCTAATGGTCCAGCTCCTATGTAATACGTTATGTTATGTAATTCCCTATTTTCTAAGACTCTTGGCAGTCTCAGAAATGCCCAGTAAGCCATCTATGGTCTTTAGCACTTTGATTGAATGGTTTATCACGGTCGACCTAGAGGCAGCGCAGTAACCAAACTGATGTGTGAAACAACTAAAGTCCTCAAACTCTGCAGGCAGACTCAAGTCATGGTTGCCATAACAATTACTAAGTTTGGTTAGAAAATATTAAAGCATTGCAGAGATATAGCCCGACTTTCATTTTTGAGCGCATTAAGTCAAATTCATTTGCACGGTATTCGCAAACGGTTTGACTAATCAACTTAATTCTCATAACTCTTTGTCAGCATGGTCTGAAGATGTTATGATTCAATTTTGGTAAAAATCGGACAAAGCGGTGTGGGAGGAGTTCGAAAAAGTAGGTTTTCGAAAAAAACAACATGGCAAACAGGGCGTTTGTCCGAATAGGACATATTTGTTATCTGTGCTCTCGGCTTGATCCAGTGAACACATTAAGACCATTTGTTTTACAATAGGGTAACGTAATAAAAGTTATTAGCATATTTATTGATTTGGGTTATAACTTTTGACCACAGGTGGCGCTGCCCCAAAACTTTTGAGTGCCTTCAGGGCTTGGTCGAAGACACATACCAAGTTTCATAATGATGCGGCAATGCGTTCAAAAAATATAGCACTTTTGACAATATTCATAATGGCCGACTCTCAAAATGGCGATATGGGAAAATTTGGTATCGCAGGACTCGGCATGACGCACTGAATCTAAAGAGACCAGTTTTATGATTTTTGGCAAAAGCGTTCAGAAGATATAAGCAAATAATTCACTTTTTATATCTCCTGACCACTAGGAGGCGCTGCGCCAAAACTCTGCAGGCATCCTCAAAACATGGTTGCCATAACACGTACTAAGTTTGGTTGGAATATGTTAAAGCATTGCAGAGATATACCCCAACATTTATTTTTGTGCGCACTAAGTCGAATTCATTTGCGCGGTATTCGACAACGGTTTGAAGAATCAACTTTATTCTCATAACTTTTAGTCAGCATAGTCTGAAGAAGATCTGGTTCAATTTTCATAAAAATCGGGCTACGGCCTAGGAGGAGTTCGCAAAAGTACGTTTTTAGAAAATTCAAAATGGCGGAAAAACTATCATGGCGGAAAATGACGTCATAGGGTGCACTCGAATCGGCATGAGCTAAGGAATCAGAGGAAAAAGAATTTTAATTCTAGGTCTTACGGTTCAAAAGTTATTAACATAAACATAAGTCCGACTTTGGACAGTTGGTGGCGCTAGAGGGATTAAGGTAGACACTTCAGATTGGTTAGGATGACAGCTCACACTGTCCACTATTAGTGTACCAAATTTCACAACTTTTTAGCATACGGTTCTATGGGCTGCCATAGACTTACATTGCAGGATAATAATAATAATAATAATAATAATAATAAGAAATCTAACGAATACAATAGGGTCTACGCACCTTGATTGCTTGGCCCCTAATAAGAAATCTAACGAATACAATAGGGTCTACGCACCTTCGGTGCTTGGCCCCTAATAATAAGAAATCTAACGAATACAATAGGGGCTACGCACCTTCGGTGCTTGGCCCCTAATAATAAGAAATCTAACGAATACAATAGGGGCTACGCACCTTCGGTGCTTGGCCCCTAATAATAAGAAATCTAACGAATACAATAGGGTCTACGCACCTTCGGTGCTTGGCCCCTAATAATAAGAAATCTAACGAATACAATAGGGTCTACGCACCTTCGGTGCTTGGCCCCTAATAAGAAATCTAACGAATACAATAGGGGCTACGCACCTTGATTGCTTGGCCCCTAATAAGAAATCTAACGAATACAATAGGGGCTACGCACCTTCGGTGCTTGGCCCCTAATAATAATAAGAAATCTAACGATTTCAATAGGGTCTACGCACCTTCGGTGCTTGGCCCCTAATAAGAAATCTAACGGTTTCAATAGGGTCTACGCACCTTCGGTGCTTGGCCCCTAAATATAAATAATAAATAAGTAAAGGCAAAAGATTTAGGTTAGGGTTAGTCTAATTGGGACAGTCTAATGCTGACATATTTAATGTAATGTAAAATATAACTATCAACAAAGGTTTTGTAAGGTGTGTTAAAATTGTGACACTGTCCCGTGTTGACTTATGTCAACCTGGTGACCAGGTTATATTGGAAACAAACAGCTATCATTTTAGCATTACACTAACGTGACATTTTGATGGGTAATGCCCAGAATCATTTTGGACATTGAATAAGTTTGAATAGTTATACATAATCACAGATGCAAACTGTTCATCAATACCTTCAATAATGCATTTAAATTATGAAAAAATGTGATGAATTGCTGCTACCTGAAAATGCATAGAATGTTTTCATTTGATGACATTTAGTTTAATTGTTAGTATTCTTCCTATTATTCATACATTTATTTAACAGAGAAAAAACACAAAGCATTGTTATAAAGAGAAACCAACGCTTTGTTAAAAGTCTAGCAATGAGATAATTTGCAGAGTCCCTGGTTAGGCTTTTAAGTAGTTGGTTCATTACTAGTTCGCTGGTTAGTAGCTGTTTTCATTTTTATTTTTAGGCACTGTGTCCAGGCCTCTCCCTAAAAATAGCATCACAATGACAGCTGAGTCAAGTGCTGACTGAATGCTTGACTGTCCTTGTCCTTGCTGTACCTGCAGGACTAAGTTTTACATTCATGCTATTTTATTCATATGTGACATTCAGGACATAAACACTACATGACATGTAGAATGTATTTTGATTATCAATGCAGCTTGATATATTGCTGTAGTATTGTATACAGCTAGGGAGGTTGATGACAAACACACACCTCTCTCCTGGTCGCAGTCTGGAGAAGAGGCACCACTGCACTGGCTGCGAGGACCCAGGAGAGGAGAGGCATACCCAGATACACACAGGAAGTCTGGATCATGAGAGCTACAGGGGCTTTCTAACTCCACTGTGTTGGAACAGGGAGACAGAATGGAGGAGTGGAGGGGTGAGGGCAAAGGGGTTGAGGAGGTGGAGGACGGAAGGGAGGACACAGTTTGATGTGAAGAGGTGGAGTATGTGTCAGTCTCTTCCTCTGAGCTGATACTGTGACTGCCCTCTTCATCGATGGACACGGACACCACTAAAACACATAGAGACACTAAAAGTAAAAATGTGACAAAGGAGCAGTGATTCAGGAATGAAAGAATGAATACATGTGTGATTTAATGAAAAACATAACAACGTTGAAGGTGACATTTATTTTTATAACATAAAATAATCCCAATACAG
>JALDNG010003189.1:0-29131 GCA_024349245.1 Neodontobutis hainanensis | reverse complement strand
TGTAATCATTAAAAAAAGTGTAAGAAATGATGAGGAGGCTGCGTGTATACATTAAACTGATTGTACAATGTTCAAATGTGGAATATACATTTACATTTATATACATTTAGTCCTTTAGCAGACGTTTTCCTTTAGAAACCCTATTATTTATGTTCATATATATTCATACTTGTGTAGATGTGTCACATTGAGCAGTTCTGGCCCTGTGAACAGATTTTATGGAGGTGGCAGAGTGGTTAGCACTCAGGCCTAACAGCAAGAAGGTCCTGGGTTCAATTCCCATCCAGGACAGGGCCTTTCTGTGTGGAGTTTGCATGTTCTCCTGTGTCTGCGTAGGTTTCCTCCGGGTACTCCGGTTTCCCCTACCACCAAAAACATGTACAATAAAGGACTATGGAAATGGATGGAAATTAGCAGTTAAACTATAAACTGGTACAAGCATCTCTGCTCCGGCTTAATGAATATTGTACGTTGTCTTAAAGAAAATAAACTCATTTTAATGCTGCAGGTTGTGTTCATCTTGAATGCTGTGAACCCTGACCTTGCAGGAGCGACAGAACTGGTGACGATCACAGCCGGGAGAGAAGAAGAAGCCACAATGAGCAGCAGGATGACTGTATGGACAGTGAGCTGTGCAGGAGTCCTGGGGGAAAACTCTGTCCCGTTCTCAGTCCTGAAAACTAATTCAATACTGCCTCTTGGTTTATGTCAGGCCAAAACCAGTAGCTTAAAATTAAGAAGTGTTTATGTGGGGCACTGAACTCTGAACTAAACTAATGTAAAACATTGAACTATGGAAGCACAACTGTCAAGTGCTACAGTGGTAATTTGAACAGCAAACAGCATTATAAAACATCATACTATGTTCACACTAGACCAAATCCTGTGTGGCATGAAGAAATGGAAACAAGCAAGTCCCTCTTGAATGAAGTATAGTCCTTGTAGTGAGATGGAATGCGCAGAATCTCAAAGCAGGTTGAGGCTGTGATGTAGTTTCCAGTTACTACCTCTACAGACAAACTTGTTGGCAAGACCTCCCAGCCTGTCCAGAATTTTACTAGATTTTGCAGTTCAGTTGGCGTTGCTAAAGAATGAATTAAACAGATTTTAAAATGTTTTATTTCCATAAATATTATGGAATACAAATATTACTTAGTTTCACCTCCAGTGATGAACTCTTGGAGATAGCCCGATATGCGGAACTTTATGTCTGCTGACCAGTCGTCATCATCATTCATCTTCATCTGCTTGTGGCCAGGTGATTCGCTGCAGAAGAATCTGCGTCAACAAAAGGCCACATGAAAAACATCCAGCCGTCAATTGCAGTTATTTCTGCAACCACAATTAATTGGTAACAATAAAATATACATGTATACACATTAAACTACCATAACTACCTACATGTGAAAGGGCTTAATTTCTGAGTTGCTCTAAAGAAGATCCCGACAGTGGATCGCATTACTGCCACAGAATTAGCTACAAGTGTGTGGCAGCAGTGAGACTGAGATGGTTGTATACCGAGAGAGTCGCATGTCATCGAAGGATTACGGTTTATATTCAACCAACAGCTGTACCAGATACTGCCCGTGACTTCATCAGTAGAACTGTTTTCAGGAACAGACACCTAATGCTTTTAGATCAGTGGTTACTGAACAACTTAGACCATCCCTTGTTTTCAGCTTATGAACAACAAAGAAACCAGTGGACATCTGAGAATCTAATCAGCAGGACGGATCGACTGCTCTACAATCAGTCTAGGACAGAAGAAGAAGTTTGAATCAACTAATTTGAAGATACCAAATAACTGATTTACTCCTTGGGGATTAATAAAATTGAAGTGAATAAGAAACAAGTTGTCTGTAAACAAAGCTATCAAACTTAGATGCAAGGTCACAGTGGCCAGTGCGAAACCACCTGACAGCACTGGAGAAGGATATAGCATTATCATTCCAGTCCAAACGCCTTTGCTTCAACTTTATCTTCAAGTAAGACCATAAGAAAGCAAAATTGCCTCTGGACAGATGTTCTCTGCCCCTCTTTTGGAAAAAGGATAGCTGCTGTGTCTGGTCTTTGAGTAAGCAAAGTCCACAATGGTGTTTCTTTTAGTCCTCTGCGCAGTTGCTTAATCTGTCTTACGACTCGTCCAATCACCTAATAACAATAATAAGGAATAAAAGACAAGCATAATAATTGTAGTGGAGAGTTGTAAAATGTATGTAGTTTCGTTTTCAATTTTTTTTTATTCTCACTTCACTCACCGCATGAATTAAAAGTTTTTCAAAAAAACACTTTCGGTTACTTTTGTTCAGAGGAGGAAGGTCCCATGCATAGGCCAACTCCTGTATCTGCTGTTTTTCCTTTTCTGACAGGTTGGATTCTCCTTCCAACTTTTTATATATATATATATATATATATTTATATATATATATATAAATACAGTTTATATAAAACTTTAAGCAAAATTCACATTTTACCAACTACAGTTATAAAGAAAATATAGAAAAATCTAACTAAGACATGTCTGTTAAGAGTCTCAGTCAACCAGGCCATCTAGAAGAAAAAAAGGGTTAAAGCCAAAGCATCTGGACGTAGGTTTGAAGGTGAACCTTGTCCAGATGCTTTGGATTTAACACTTTTTTTCCATCTTCAAACTAAGAGATATGAGAGAAACATACAAGCTTGGTTGTGTCACGAATGTCGAGGTCCGGACAATCCTCTACAGTGACAGTTGATGTTTCAGGACTGCCACCAAGTAGGACATGCACAAAAGCTGGACTAAGTCCTGAAAGACATGGCCCTCCATGGAGAAAGAAGTGACCCATCATTCTCCTGCCACAAGGAACAGGTCACTTTCAACAAGAAAGTGCGACGGTTCTCCATCAAAAAGCCGAGTGACACTGCTATTTGCTGTGAAAAAATTATGTTAGAAAGCAATTGGTTTTCTAAATTTGTACGGATGTTTCAATATTTGTGAACTGTAAATTCTTAAATCCTTGATGATTCATTTTTATTAAATGTTTCATAATAGCAATGCATTATAATTTAATTGTATAGCAAACAGCATGGGCATATATGCATAAAATACATACCAAAATGAATGTGAAATCCAAACTTTAATTTTTCCATGCAAGTTGAGAAGAAAACGTGTAACCCCAAGTCCAATAGCAGTATCCCCTGTACAACAAAATTTTAATAGTAGGCTTAATTATTATTTGACAACTATAACTTTTATTTGGTTTTACCTTCAAGTCTGCAAATCAAGGGGCATGCACATTCCACATTGGTTTGCTTATAAAAATATAAGGGTCATGTCCTGTTCTGCAGGACTTTTCCTGATGTCCATGCATAGAGTTAACGGACTCTTCATTGCATGGATTTGGAGATAATACTCCGCACACTGAGATATGGCCTTACTTAAGTCACTAATAGATGACCAATCTAATAAGAAACAGTAAAAGCAAATATAAGGGGTTCAATACATAAATCTAATATGCATGATTAAGAAATTGAATGTCTCTATCTTAACAATGCTTTGATGGCTGTTCTATAATTAAAAAGACACTTTGAATATCACATACCCATGGAAGTAGTCGCTGAAGTTATGGATGGTCCAGGAACCACTGCTTGTTCCTTTTCACTGGGATAAACTGCAAGTGTCACTTGACTAAAATAAATAAAATAAAAAATAATTATACACATATGTAACAAATGCAAGAATGACAACAGGCTTGGTTTATTTAATGTCAAAACACTGTGAAGAGACAATAGAAAAACACTGATAAAATTATTCTTTCGTATAAAAGGGTTATTCAGTCTAGATATTGAATCCAACCAATAAAACCTCTTTAAAAAATTAGAAAATAAAAAGATACCTTTCACCACATGTAGATGCGTGCTGCTCTATCCGATCAGATTTAAACATTTTCAGAAAAACAGGACAGGACTGAGCTGTTGGAAAATAGAAAGATGTTTTAGTAAAACATAATTATGTGAAAGGACATAAATATGAACTAGGTTCCTAAGTTTTAAATTATGGTGTAGTAAGAAGTGTAGGTTGTCGTAAGGACAGACAAATCATACATTGTTCCTCAACCAGATGAGCTGTGTCTTCCTTAGGCCCGTCACTGTCGACTTCAATGATCAAACAGGAGTCAATATAATACTTTAGAAGCTGCAGAGGTACAGCAACACCACACTTGTGACATGTGGCTTTTGCCATACGCTGAAGGCTCCATCAGTTAGTTGTAGTGGACTTCTATCAAGATCTTCTTGGACAGGGACTATGAACAGTTTTTACCCCCTTGAGCAACAGACTTCAAGAGTCTGCCTGTATAACCAGCATCCAGGTGACACAAGGGACAGTTTACCTTCCCCATCCACCTGTCAAAATTAAAAATTATTTAAAAATTGCAGCCAAACATAGATTGCATAGTATAGTTTTTATAGACATTACTGCAATTATATTAAATAAACTAACCTTTGCTTCTTGTTAAAAAAAAATAAATCTCTGCTTACCAGCTGCTTTATAAAGTAGCCATCCACCTGTTACTGTTTGCAGTTTTGGAAATAGAACTTTGAGGGCGTCACATAACTGTAGGTGAAAAAGTACAAAAAAATTGACATTTCATCTCAAAACAAACTTATTTAATATGCATTGCACACACAATTAACAATACTTAATTTAATATGCATATATATATATATATATATATATATATATATATATATATATATATATATATATATATATATATAGCAGTCCTTGGACCCAACCCAGCCTGCATATGGGTCACTGTCTGGGTCACTTTCTCAAGCTCACTTGGAGTTTTTTCACACTGCTTTGGTAGCAAATAGAAAGACACCTCGAGTGCCTTGATTTTTGGCTGGGATAACATTTGTTGCTGGAAAGCGATTCTTTCCCGGCCTTTAGTAAAAATGCCTGGAAATGTTCTATGGTGAAAAGCTTTTGATTAAAAATTTAAATACAAGTTTAAGGTTTTTTTCATTAGGTAGGCAAATTTCGAATGGAGTGTTGCAGTACAGGTGGTTGGGGAAAAACATGCAGTCAGCTTGTTAGGAGATTCCTGAGACCAGTTTATACTGGTTTTAAGCCAGGTCCGTGTGTAAACATATTTAAAATGTTTTTAGAAGAAATTAGCATCTGTGGTGAGGGATAGAATTCTGAACAGACAATGAAAAAAACTATTTACAACATAGCCGTAAGAACTTACATTAAAACCTATAAATTAAGAATTTTACTAACTTGAATTTGCTAACTGTATACTAATTTGCTCATTAAATAAACATACAATGTGAGGTACATTCATTAATGTATTCAAACCAGGCTCTGACATTACCTACAAGTAGCAGAGTGGTTGTCATTTGCCAAAACCATCTTAATTTGTAATAGTTTGTGGATAAGGCCAATTTCTCCAATGAAAATGTATTATGACCATGCCTCCAGTAGCCCCCATTCTGTACTTTAGGACATTCTGTTTACAAACTTTTAAATGGTCTATATCAAATTGGTTTAACATATGACACTTTAATGCCTGCAGTTTGATCTGTGAAAAGAAAGCAGTACTACACTAACAGAAAAAGCTGAAAGTTTATGCTAGTAAACTAGCTTTGGTTTTTGGCCTCTTCTCCCGGCTGTATTGAGGGGACCAGCACATTAGCCCAAACCGCACGATCCTATCCCAGTGGAAATGCGCTAAAAAAATTAAACACACCGCAGGCATATGCCATATTAGTTCTTACCTTGTCATTTCCATTTGAAGCGATGGTCCAGTAGAATGGTCCCTCCTATCCAGCGATAAAACATTTAGTATGGTCAGACTTCAAAATAATGCGTAAAGCACAAGTGTGTACTACACCTTGCCTTAGCTTCAACGCCGCTGTACTTGGCTGTCTTTCAGTCAATAAATCCAGCAAACGCCTGGCTGACTGGACAATTTCAACTTGGTTATTCTGAAATAACACAAATGTTTATCGCTACTATATGTGACAGACCTTCAGTAGAAATACAACAGAACAGGAGTAAAACAGTATCTAACTTAGCACCCTTGGCGCATCAGTTGCAGGTCCCGCCATGTTTGTTGTAGGTTATTACCATGGTCATCCTCCATAGCTGCTATTGTCCCCTAGTGATTACTTAACTACTAGTCTATTTAGTGTGCTTGAGCTTTATAACATTTATTAGAAGTAACATGTGTTTTTAAAAACGTCAGATATTGCATGCTAGCCTATATAAACTTTGATATCGAAAGATGAACTTACTGCAGTGTTGCTGCTGGCCGCCATTGTTCAACTGGCTTGCGCGCTGTATTGCTGTGTTTACCAACGTGACCAGGTCATCGCTGCGTGATTGGCTGAGGATAGATCGACTCACACAATATCGATTGCAATTCCTCGGTACTCGGATGTTCCATGAACTTCTTTTACTGCGTATTTTACACTGTGAATTTCGACGGTTGAAGTTGAGTGGTCGAAAACATATCTATTTAATATTTATACGGCGATTTTTTTTATTTTGGATTTTGAAACTTTGATAATATCTATTGAAATTTCTAACTTTGAAATTCAGTCACTAAAATTCAAAGACAAAAATATTCAAACATATGTTTTCAGTGATAAAAAAAATCAGAGTTAGAAATTCACAGGTATTTAAAATTCAAAGTCTGATGACACAAATAATCTTCCATATGTGTGCGTCTGCTTTGCTTCTCCTTGCAAGGATTAAAACCTGGCCATTGCTTATTAAATTATAATCTGTCTCCGTGTCTCTCTGGATAAATATAAGGACATAGAAAATTCTTATAACACATCTCCTTTGTCTTTTTAACATTAAAAACAGGAAGTGGTCACACCAGTTCTTTAAATGGTGGATCTCATGCATGTACCACAGAGGACCAGTCCTCTTTATACAGTAGGCTTAAGATCACTGTATCGTCAGAGAACTTAATGATGGGATTGTTGCACAGACGGCTCCTGCATTCATTTGTGTAGAGTGAAAAAAGGAAAGGAGAACTCACACATTCCTGTGGGACACCTGTGTTAGAGTATTTGACCGTAGAGAGAACACCATTTACTTTTACTTGCTGTTGTTAAGAAAAAATAAAACCATTGAATAATAAAATGATTAACATGCAAATCAGTCAATTTCTGGACCAGTAGCTGTGGTTGTACTGCCGAATAAAAGTCAACACATAAGTGTTTTATACGTGTTTGTAAACGAGCAAGTTGCAGGGGATCTTTAGCATGTTCACAATGATCTTTTCAAAACATTTCATTACAACAGATGTCAAAGCTACTGGCCTTAAGTTGTGAACAGCAGGACAAAATACTTAGGGTACAGGGATGATTACAGATTTCTTCCACAGAGCGGGACAGTGAAGCGCGATAATGATTGTTGATAAAATTGAGCACCAAGCAGCAGTCAGTTTGGAAGCAGAAGTCCTCAGTAAGATGGCAGGATCTAGGAGCCATCTGGTCTGGCAGATTTTTTATTACAGACATAAACTATGTAAAACTATGTATGTAACCTACAGTATGTAGGGTTAATAGTTGGACAACAAAAAGCAACTCCACTGGGGAGGGTCCAAGTTCTCAAAGTCATTGAGCTCATAGCTCTCAGTGTCATTAGAAGTAGAGAGCTGGATCCTGCTGGGATTCTTATTAGCAATGCACTGGATCTATTGACAATTATAACACAGAATATATTGCTTTCATTAGCAACGTTTACCAGGTTTATTACTAGTTTAGAGTCTACTTCAACTTTCTGGGTTAAAGCTGGGTTATTATTATTATTATAAAATCAACCTAAACTATCTAACTCTGTGGAGTCAGGTGTTTTACTGTAAACCAGAGGAAAGTCCCAGACAGTCGGTGGGTCATGTTTGCTGAAATGAGCTCCTCCTTATCCTAACCAGACTGCTTACACTGCTGATGTTTCAGAATGAGTTTTGACCAACCAGAGAAGAGCTTTGACCCTTTAGATCGGACCCTGACATTAGTCAATGGAAAGGATGACTTGGATCACTTTTGTAAATAGCATTGTTTTGGCGGCGTGGACATGAACAGAAATGTTATAAAGATGTTTATCAGCTTGTCAGCTCCTGAGGACGGTGACGGCTTCTTAAAAGCACAACTCTCCTGTGGTCACGCAGTTTCTCCTGAACCTCTGACAGAAACATGGCGCCACCAACTGGAGGAGGTATGAGCTTATGTCTATAAACAGAATTAGTTTTGCATTCAGACCCTGACTCATTGTGTCGCTTCACAAAAAGGACCTAATATGACACGTACTGGTAACACATGTGTAACTTTAAAAGTACTCACATTTTTAGACATATCTGTGAAGACGGTGCAGCCAACACTGAAAAAAGGCTTCTTTTGTTTTTAAGGGCAAATACAGATTCAGATGCACTGCTCTGCTCAAGTTGAGTTCTGCTTTGTTTGTCCTAAGCTCACCCCGGAGTGGCCCCCAGACAGACCTCCATACCAGTGTGGCACAGGAACTAGACACCCCTTCTGCTCTGTAACTGTTATAAATGCAAGAATTAACAAGTAAATAGCACCAATACCACCAGTTATTTTTGTTCTCATCTTTTATGCTCTACCAATGCTATACTTTACTTAAAATGGCACTTTGTTCTTTACTTTCTTCCCCTCCTCTTTTACCAAACCCCTCACCATTATGGCTACAGCTTGTCTCCACTAATGCACTCAGTAATATTATCAGAATGCATGTATTATCTCAGAGAAGCATATAAATGATGAAAGTTTATTCTGTAAAATGTAACTCAGTGTATTCATATTTCATGTTTCATTTCTGAACAATCATATGAATGAACTAAATAACAATTACAATGTCTCTGGCAATAAAGGAAGGACATAGCCACAATATCGCTCAGACCGCTGTGTAGACCTGTCACAATCGCCAAGCAAGTTCCTAGTTTGTGAATCTCGTTCACTGACAAAGGCAATAAACGTTTTTCTGATTCTGATTCTGATCAGGTTTTATTATTGTGTCATGCTTGAAACACAAGCCCGGCCCAAATGTGCTTACAAGACACTCCCAATTAAACCAAAGACCAGATACCAACACTAAATGGAGTGAGTAAAGCAAACCAAAAAAAAGTGTATCACAAAAGTAAAAAGCCAACCTGGTCACAACATAAATTCAAATAAAAATTATTCTAAGACAAGGTAATCAAACATAAAATAGACTATACAAATGTCAAATTAAACTATGCTGAAACAAAATAAACTAAAAAGACTATACATAAGTTGATTAAAGCTACGCTAAAACAAAATAAACTATGCACAGTACAAATGTGAATAAATAGTGTATAGTGCAGGTTGTGTAACAGGTATTGCACGTTACAAATATTGCACGGTGAGATTCCACATGATTGTGGAAATACTGCTTGGTGAAAAGAGTTTCTGTGTTAGCAGTGTTCATTGTAGAGTCTGACAGCAGCAGGAAGGAAAGCCCTGCAGAATCTCTCCTTCACACACCGAGGGTGGAGCAGTCTGTCACTGAAGCTGCTCTCCAGAGCTGACAGGGCGTCCTGCAGGCGGTGGGACTTATGGTCCAGCATAGATCACCCACTTACCGCACTGAGTCCAGAGGACAGCCCAGGACAGAGCTGGACTTCCTGATGACCTTGTCCAGCTTCTTCTCTCTCCCTCTCTGTGATGCTGAGAGGGAGAGAGAAGACAGTAAAACTATTAAACACATGCACATATTTGTTAAACAGATGTACATTAAAACTGAATAATGTGGTGTCTACCTTTTGTGTGCTCAGGAATCCTCTCCAAGAAGCCTGAAAAGAAAAAAACATGCTTTAGTCTCAGGAGAATAGATCTGGAGATTTGAACAAAACAATCCAATATACATATCTTTTCTTTGTTTTCTTCTTTCTTATCCTCTTTCCTTTGCTTTTCATCTCTTTTAGGCCTCTTCCTGCGAGAAATCAGTTTATTTAACTTGAATTAGACTCTTTACTCTTGTCTGTCCATGAAAGTCAGATTACTTTTACTTCTGTTACTTTTTCATCTTACATTGTACTTTCTTCCCTCTCCTTTACTTTTGCCCTTTGTTTACGCTCCTCTTTTTGCACAAGCTCCTTGTCTATAGTTTACTGCTGGGTCTCTTTAGACTGTCACCTTTTGGAGAAGCAGAAGAAAAACAGCAAGTGAAAGTGTAAAACATGTTAATCAACCCCAGGTACTGAATACTCACCTTTTATAGTTTCATTTGTTTAAGGAGAACATATCATTTGTATTTTTCACACAACACAGCAAAAACATGGAACAAGTCCAACTGGAAGAGCTAATGAACCTATTTAAACATGTCACACCACACTAAACCCTCTGACACACAACACACTATATACAATATTTACAAATGTTATACTTATCCTGAAATGACCCTGAGTCCTGCCCCTAAGTCCCAGCACGATTTCACTCAGAAGAAACACTGAAAGCGGTCAGTTCTTAAAAAGAGTAAAAGTGCTTCTCCTTTTGAATTGGCCTTTGTGGTTTATCTGACCTTTTCCAGTGTTTCCACTCGAGCGCCCGGTCCCTCATGTAATCTTCCATCTCCTTCACCCAGTCCGGCTTGGGCCCAGGAAACAAGGGGACCGGCTCCTGGGGTCTGGGAGGTGTGGCAGGGGAGGGAGGTGCCCTGGAGGGAGCAGAGGAGACAAGAGGGTTAGTGCAGGGAGCACAGGGAGGAGGCACCAGGGGCTCACGAGGAGCAGCTGGGGCCTTCCGAGCCTCAGAAGGAGAAACAGAAACATCCAGAGCAAAGGAGTCTGGGAGCAGAGAGAAGCTCAGCTGAGGGACCTGAGCAGGAGGAGGAGAGATAGCAAGAGAGCGAGCGCAGCGAGAGAAGGAGCCAGAGCTAAGCTTACGGACCTTAGCAGGACGAGAGAGAGCAAGGGAGTGAGAGGGAGGAGAGGAGGAGCAGGAGGATGAGGAGGAAGAACTAAGGTATCTAGCACGAGACTTAAAGACGCCAGAGGAGCTAGAGGAGCGAGTGGAGCGAGTGGAGCGAGAGTTAGAGTCAGAAAAAGAGCAAGAGCTTGAAAAGAGTGTCTCCTGAGGAGAGACAGACACAAAGGCAGAGTTCAAGGGGCCTGTGGAGGAGGCAGGTGCAGAGGGAACAGGGGGTGTGTGGGGTGTCGTGAGTGTGGGCAGCCTGTGCAGGAGGAGCACGTCGGGACACCCGGGCCTCGTCGTCCAGGAGAAGCGCTGGGCCATCAGTGAACAGAGATCTGTGGAGAGAAATACATCTGTTAAAATCCTCACATCATGTGATGCCATTGTGTGATTCATCAAAATAAAGCAAAGCCATGAGGCTCTGAGGTCTTTTTAAATCCATGTCTGAACATGGAACTGTTACTGATTCAAGTCCACCATGTACTTTCTGTCTAGTGCCATTTTCTATAGTTTCATGGACACTAGCACAATGTACCAATACAGAGAGTACTTTTAAAGCAGCACTGTTTAATCTTAAACCATCTTTTACTCATAAAGCCTCAGAGTGATTTTGACCAATCTCAGATCAAACCAGGAGAATATGTCCACGTTCAAAGACATTATTATTCACTAAACTACTAAAATTATAGCACTTTAATGTGCAGAAAGGTTACAGTGTTGTTATAAAGTTGTTAAGAGTTATTTATGAATAATCATTTGTCCTCATTACAATCTGGATAGATTTACTTTATGAATAGATCTTATTTTTTCATAATAGCTACAAAACTAACACAAAAACATAACTGTACATTTTCATTAACAAATATGTTCAACAAACTCTGCTTCTACATGTACCTGGTTTACACAGGATTCTCCTAAATTACTTTTTGAAACCTATTGTATTATATTTGGAAATGAATCAACATAAAACAAATTTATTTTCTATAATTAGGTACTGGGTTAAATACAAAATGTATAATATAGAAATTAATCAAAATACGTTGCAGACAGCTCTCAATTTAAATGTTAGCCTCCTGTGCGTTTTGTTGCTTTCATTAATATGTCTGTGTAAATGGACTTTTACATTATTTCTGATAGGCTCTAAGAACAAACAAAGTCACAACAAAAATACACATATTCTGAGTTAAAATTTACCGTGAAACATCATTTAAACATCGACAAAAGACCATTTTGCTCAAATATATTGGTTCATATAGTTGCTGTGCAGATTTAATGGGAAAGCCCATAGGAAATAACATGAACATGGAAATCTTAAAATCTCACCTTTTCTCTCAAAAGGTCTCGTAGTCCTGGTCAGTAGGTGGTCAGTAGAAGTCTTAGTAGGAAATGTCCGCAGTTAAAGTCTCCTTTTTGAAGAAATCGTCGAATCAAACTCAAGATTTGCTCTTTTTTCTCACAGCCAGAAGTTTGCAAGTTTTGCAAGAACGTACTTGCTAGGAGATGCTCTTAGCAACCGGCACCTGTACGTGGTTACGTCCAGCACGTGCACCGCTGTAGTATGCTAACACTGGTGATGGATATTCATATTTAAAAAGTGAACTTGGTTATAATGACACAGGCAGTATGTAAAGTGTTGAAGTAGCAGATATATACCGTTAATACTTGACAGTTACAGTCGAGGAAAGAAGTGGAAGAAAGCTTTATAATCACATCCTGCAACTCAAACGTGGCACCGCTATTTTAGCTGTGAAAGTGCTGCCACCCTGTGGTTCCAGGGGACATGGCTATCTTTTTGTTACCTGTTGCCCACTTTAAAGAAAACTCATTAATGGATGCTACAACAACAACAGGAAAACAATACATATTTAAAACGAATTTAATATAACATAAATAAATAATAATAATTACACACGGATAATGTGCCATTACAAATGATGAAAACCTGTCCTGTTATCAAGTTTGAAAAGGTGGCCTCTCCCCCATACGGGCCTGTCCCACATGTGGTAAACTGCTGGAGCATAACACATAGGGCTGTAAACACATGTGACAGATGTAAGGTTATGTTCTGTTTTGTGTGCTTGAACATCGATCCAAACTGTACAAATTATTACGAGCCACGCTCCAGTGGTGTAGCTCTCCATCAGACCTTGATACCAGTGTGGGCAATGAGCAGTGAACTCCAGATAGATTTAAACATGTGGGAAAGGTGGTGAATGTTTGATATCTGAGACAAAACATACATCATTATGTGTAAAATAAATCTGAGGAGTTGTCTCTTTAAAATATCAGTACATGTGGGTGATCTAATATTACATATTACATACTTCAATAATGCAACAAATAACTTTTCAAACTACTTTTTAAAACTTGTCTTTATTTTGTTTTACACGACATCATAATTAACTGTAATCATTAAAAAAAGTGTAAGAAATGATGAGGAGGCTGCGTGTATACATTAAACTGATTGTACAATGTTCAAATGTGGAATATACATTTACATTTATATACATTTAGTCCTTTAGCAGACGTTTTCCTTTAGAAACCCTATTATTTATGTTCATATATATTCATACTTGTGTAGATGTGTCACATTGAGCAGTTCTGGCCCTGTGAACAGATTTTATGGAGGTGGCAGAGTGGTTAGCACTCAGGCCTAACAGCAAGAAGGTCCTGGGTTCAATTCCCATCCAGGACAGGGCCTTTCTGTGTGGAGTTTGCATGTTCTCCTGTGTCTGCGTAGGTTTCCTCCGGGTACTCCGGTTTCCCTACCACCAAAAACATGTACAATAAAGGACTATGGAAATGGATGGAAATTAGCAGTTAAACTATAAACTGGTACAAGCATCTCTGCTCCGGCTTAATGAACATTGTACGTTGTCTTAAAGAAAATAAACTCATTTTAATGCTGCAGGTTGTGTTCATCTTGAATGCTGTGAACCCTGACCTTGCAGGAGCGACAGAACTGGTGACGATCACAGCCGGGAGAGAAGAAGAAGCCACAATGAGCAGCAGGATGACTGTATGGACAGTGAGCTGTGCAGGAGTCCTGGGGGAAAACTCTGTCCCGTTCTCAGTCCTGAAAACTAATTCAATACTGCCTCTTGGTTTATGTCAGGCCAAAACCAGTAGCTTAAAATTAAGAAGTGTTTATGTGGGGCACTGAACTCTGAACTAAACTAATGTAAAACATTGAACTATGGAAGCACAACTGTCAAGTGCTACAGTGGTAATTTGAACAGCAAACAGCATTATAAAACATCATACTATGTTCACACTAGACCAAATCCTGTGTGGCATGAAGAAATGGAAACAAGCAAGTCCCTCTTGAATGAAGTATAGTCCTTGTAGTGAGATGGAATGCGCAGAATCTCAAAGCAGGTTGAGGCTGTGATGTAGTTTCCAGTTACTACCTCTACAGACAAACTTGTTGGCAAGACCTCCCAGCCTGTCCAGAATTTTACTAGATTTTGCAGTTCAGTTGGCGTTGCTAAAGAATGAATTAAACAGATTTTAAAATGTTTTATTTCCATAAATATTATGGAATACAAATATTACTTAGTTTCACCTCCAGTGATGAACTCTTGGAGATAGCCCGATATGCGGAACTTTATGTCTGCTGACCAGTCGTCATCATCATCATCTTCATCTGCTTGTGGCCAGGTGATTCGCTGCAGAAGAATCTGCGTCAACAAAAGGCCACATGAAAAAACATCCAGCCGTCAATTGCAGTTATTTCTGCAACCACAATTAATTGGTAACAATAAAATATACATGTATACACATTAAACTACCATAACTACCTACATGGGAAAGGGCTTAATTTCTGAGTTGCTCTAAAGAAGATCCCGACAGTGGATCGCATTACTGCCACAGAATTAGCTACAAGTGTGTGGAGCAGTGAGACTGAGATGGTTGTATACCGAGAGAGTCGCATGTCATCGAGGATTACGGTTTATATTCAACCAACAGCTGTACCAGATACTGCCCGTGACTTCATCAGTAGAACTGTTTTCAGGAACAGACACCTAATGCTTTTAGATCAGTGGTTACTGAACAACTTAGACCATCCCTTGTTTTCAGCTTATGAACAACAAAGAAACCAGTGGACATCTGAGAATCTAATCAGCAGGACGGATCGACTGCTCTACAATCAGTCTAGGACAGAAGAAGAAGTTTGAATCAACTAATTTGAAGATACCAAATAACTGATTTACTCCTTGGGGATTAATAAAATTGAAGTGAATAAGAAACAAGTTGTCTGTAAACAAAGCTATCAAACTTAGATGCAAGGTCACAGTGGCCAGTGCGAAACCACCTGACAGCACTGGAGAAGGATATAGCATTATCATTCCAGTCCAAACGCCTTTGCTTCAACTTTATCTTCAAGTAAGACCATAAGAAAGCAAAATTACCTCTGGACAGATGTTCTCTGCCCCTCTTTTGGAAAAAGGATAGCTGCTGTGTCTGGTCTTTGAGTAAGCAAAGTCCACAATGGTGTTTCTTTTAGTCCTCTGCGCAGTTGCTTAATCTGTCTTACGACTCGCCCAATCACCTAATAACAATAATAAGGAATAAAAGACAAGCATAATAATTGTAGTGGAGAGTTGTAAAATGTATGTAGTTTCGTTTTCAATTTTTTTATTCTCACTTCACTCACCGCATGAATTAAAAGTTTTTCAAAAACACTTTCGGTTACTTTTGTTCAGAGGAGGAAGGTCCCATGCATAGGCCAACTCCTGTATCTGCTGTTTTTCCTTTTCTGACAGGTTGGATTCTCCTTCCAACTTTTTATATATATATATATATATATATATATATATATAAATACAGTTTATATAAAACTTTAAGCAAAATTCACATTTTACCAACTACAGTTATAAAGAAAATATAGAAAAATCTAACTAAGACATGTCTGTTAAGAGTCTCAGTCAACCAGGCCATCTAGAAGAAAAAAAGGGTTAAAGCCAAAGCATCTGGACGTAGGTTTGAAGGTGAACCTTGTCCAGATGCTTTGGATTTAACACTTTTTCCATCTTCAAACTAAGAGATAAGAGAGAAACATACAAGCTTGATTGTGTCACGAATGTCGAGGTCCGGACAATCCTCTACAGTGACAGTTGATGTTTCAGGACTGCCACCAAGTAGGACATGCACAAAAGCTGGACTAAGTCCTGAAAGACATGGCCCTCCATGGAGAAAGAAGTGACCCATCATTCTCCCTGCCACAAGGAACAGGTCACTTTCAACAAGAAAGTGCGACGGTTCTCCATCAAAAAGCCGAGTGACACTGCTATTTGCTGTGAAAAAAATTATGTTAGAAAGCAATTGGTTTTCTAAATTTGTACGGATGTTTCAATATTTGTGAACTGTAAATTCTTAAATCCTTGATGATTCATTTTTATTAAATGTTTCATAATAGCAATGCATTATAATTTAATTGTATAGCAAACAGCATGGGCATATATGCATAAAATACATACCAAAATGAATGTGAAATCCAAACTTTAATTTTTCCATGCAAGTTGAGAAGAAAAAACGTGTAACCCCAAGTCCAATAGCAGTATCCCCTGTACAACAAAATTTTAATAGTAGGCTTAATTATTATTTGACAACTATAACTTTTATTTGGTTTTACCTTCAAGTCTGCAAATCAAGGGGCGTGCACATTCCACATTGGTTTGCTTATAAAAATATAAGGGTCATGTCCTGTTCTGCAGGACTTTTCCTGATGTCCATGCATAGAGTTAACGGACTCTTCATTGCATGGATTTGGAGATAATACTCCGCACACTGAGATATGGCCTTACTTAAGTCACTAATAGATGACCAATCTAATAAGAAACAGTAAAAGCAAATATAAGGGGTTCAATACATAAATCTAATATGCATGATTAAGAAATTGAATGTCTCTATCTTAACAATGCTTTGATGGCTGTTCTATAATTAAAAAGACACTTTGAATATCACATACCCATGGAAGTAGTCGCTGAAGTTATGGATGGTCCAGGAACCACTGCTTGTTCCTTTTCACTGGGATAAACTGCAAGTGTCACTTGACTAAAATAAAAAAAATAAATAAATAAATAATTATACACATATGTAACAAATGCAAGAATGACAACAGGCTTGGTTTATTTAATGTCAAAACACTGTGAAGAGACAATAGAAACAACACTGATAAAATTATTCTTTCGTATAAAAGGGTTATTCAGTCTAGATATTGAATCCAACCAATAAAACCTCTTTAAAAAATTAGAAAATAAAAAAGATACCTTTCACCACATGTAGATGCGTGCAGCTCTATCCGATCAGATTTAAACATTTTCAGAAAAACAGGACAGGACTGAGCTGTTGGAAAATAGAAAGATGTTTTAGTAAAACATAATTATGTGAAAGGACATAAATATGAACTAGGTTCCTAAGTTTTAAATTATGGTGTAGTAAGAAGTGTAGGTTGTCGTAAGGACAGACAAATCATACATTGTTCCTCAACCAGATGAGCTGTGTCTTCCTTAGGCCCGTCACTGTCAACTTCAATGATCAAACAGGAGTAAATATAATACTTTAGAAGCTGCAGAGGTACAGCAACACCACACTTGTGACATGTGGCTTTTGCACGCTGAAGGCTCCATCAGTTAGTTGTAGTGGACTTCTATCAAGATCTTCTTGGACAGGGACTATGAACAGTTTTTACCCTTGAGCAACAGACTTCAAGAGTCTGCCTGTATAACCAGCATCACAGGTGACACAAGGGACAGTTTACCGCTTCCCCATCCACCTGTCAAAATTAAAAATTATTTAAAAATTGCAGCCAAACATAGATTGCATAGTATAGTTTTTATAGACATTACTGCAATTATATTAAATAAACTAACCTTTGCTTCTTGTTAAAAAAAAATAAATCTCTGCTTACCAGCTGCTTTATAAAGTAGCCATCCACCTGTTACTGTTTGCAGTTTTGGAAATAGAACTTTGAGGGCGTCACATAACTGTAGGTGAAAAAGTACAAAAAATTGACATTTCATCTCAAAACAAACTTATTTAATATGCATTGCACACACAATTAATATAACACAATATATATATATATATATATATATATATATATATATATATATATATATATATAGCAGTCCTTGGACCCAACCCAGCCTGCATATGGGTCACTGTCTGGGTCACTTTCTCAAGCTCACTTGGAGTTTTTTCACACTGCTTTGGTAGCAAATAGAAAGACACCTCGAGTGCCTTGATTTTTGGCTGGGATAACATTTGTTGCTGAAAGCGATTCTTTCCCGGCCTTTAGTAAAAATGCCTGGAAATGTTCTATGGTGAAAAGCTTTTGATTTAAATACAAGTTTAAGGTTTTTTTCATTAGGTAGGCAAATTTCGAATGGAGTGTTGCAGTACAGGTGGTTGGGGAAAAACATGCAGTCAGCTTGTTAGGAGATTCCTGAGACCAGTTTATACTGGTTTTAAGCCAGGTCCGTGTGTAAACATATTTAAAATGTTTTTAGAAGAAATTAGCATCTGTGGTGAGGGATAGAATTCTGAACAGACAATGAAAAAAACTATTTACAACATAGCCGTAAGAACTTACATTAAAACCTATAAATTAAGAATTTTACTAACTTGAATTTGCTAACTGTATACTAATTTGCTCATTAAATAAACATACAATGTGAGGTACATTCATTAATGTATTCAAACCAGGCTCTGACATTACCTACAAGTAGCAGAGTGGTTGTCATTTGCCAAAACCATCTTAATTTGTAATAGTTTGTGGATAAGGCCAATTTCTCCAATGAAAATGTATTATGACCATGCCTCCAGTAGCCCCCATTCTGTACTTTAGGACATTCTGTTTACAAACTTTTAAATGGTCTATATCAAATTGGTTTAACATATGACACTTTAATGCCTGCAGTTTGATCTGTGAAAAGAAAGCAGTACTACACTAACAGAAAAAGCTGAAAGTTTATGCTAGTAAACTAGCTTTGGTTTTTGGCCTCTTCTCCCGGCTGTATTGAGGGGACCAGCACATTAGCCCAAACCGCACGATCCTATCCCAGTGGAAATGCGCTAAAAAAATTAAACACACCGCAGGCATATGCCATATTAGTTCTTACCTTGTCATTTCCATTTGAAGCGATGGTCCAGTAGAATGGTCCCTCCTATCCAGCGATAAAACATTTAGTATGGTCAGACTTCAAAATAATGCGTAAAGCACAAGTGTGTACTACACCTTGCCTTAGCTTCAACGCCGCTGTACTTGGCTGTCTTTCAGTCAATAAATCCAGCAAACGCCTGGCTGACTGGACAATTTCAACTTGGTTATTCTGAAATAACACAAATGTTTATCGCTACTATATGTGACAGACCTTCAGTAGAAATACAACAGAACAGGAGTAAAACAGTATCTAACTTAGCACCCTTGGCGCATCAGTTGCAGGTCCCGCCATGTTTGTTGTAGGTTATTACCATGGTCATCCTCCATAGCTGCTATTGTCCCCTAGTGATTACTTAACTACTAGTCTATTTAGTGTGCTTGAGCTTTATAACATTTATTAGAAGTAACATGTGTTTTTAAAAACGTCAGATATTGCATGCTAGCCTATATAAACTTTGATATCGAAAGATGAACTTACTGCAGTGTTGCTGCTGGCCGCCATTGTTCAACTGGCTTGCGCGCTGTATTGCTGTGTTTACCAACGTGACCAGGTCATCGCTGCGTGATTGGCTGAGGATAGATCGACTCACACAATATCGATTGCAATTCCTCGGTACTCGGATGTTCCATGAACTTCTTTTACTGCGTATTTTACACTGTGAATTTCGGTTTGAAGTTGAGTGGTCGAAAACATATCTATTTAATATTTATACGGCGATTTTTTTATTTTGGATTTTGAAACTTTGGATAATATCTATTGAAATTTCTAACTTTGAAATTCAGTCACTAAAATTCAAAGACAAAAATATTCAAACATATGTTTTCAGTGATAAAAAAAATCAGAGTTAGAAATTCACAGGTATTTAAAATTCAAAGTCTGATGACACAAATAATCTTCCATATGTGTGCGTCTGCTTTGCTTCTCCTTGCAAGGATTAAAACCTGGCCATTGCTTATTAAATTATAATCTGTCTCCGTGTCTCTCTGGATAAATATAAGGACATAGAAAATTCTTATAACACATCTCCTTTGTCTTTTTAACATTAAAAACAGGAAGTGGTCACACCAGTTCTTTAAATGGTGGATCTCATGCATGTACCACAGAGGACCAGTCCTCTTTATACAGTAGGCTTAAGATCACTGTATCGTCAGAGAACTTAATGATGGGATTGTTGCACAGACGGCTCCTGCATTCATTTGTGTAGAGTGAAAAAAGGAAAGGAGAACTCACACATTCCTGTGGGACACCTGTGTTAGAGTATTTGACCGTAGAGAGAACACCATTTACTTTTACTTGCTGTTGTTAAGAAAAAATAAAACCATTGAATAATAAAATGATTAACATGCAAATCAGTCAATTTCTGGACCAGTAGCTGTGGTTGTACTGCCGAATAAAAGTCAACACATAAGTGTTTTATACGTGTTTGTAAACGAGCAAGTTGCAGGGGATCTTTAGCATGTTCACAATGATCTTTTCAAAACATTTCATTACAACAGATGTCAAAGCTACTGGCCTTAAGTTGTGAACAGCAGGACAAAATACTTAGGGTACAGGGATGATTACAGATTTCTTCCACAGAGCGGGGACAGTGAAGCGCGATAATGATTGTTGATAAAATTGAGCACCAAGCAGCAGTCAGTTTGGAAGCAGAAGTCCTCAGTAAGATGGCAGGATCTAGGAGCCATCTGGTCTGGCAGATTTTTTATTACAGACATAAACTATGTAAAACTATGTATGTAACCTACAGTATGTAGGGTTAATAGTTGGACAACAAAAAGCAACTCCACTGGGGAGGGTCCAAGTTCTCAAAGTCATTGAGCTCATAGCTCTCAGTGTCATTAGAAGTAGAGAGCTGGATCCTGCTGGGATTCTTATTAGCAATGCACTGGATCTATTGACAATTATAACACAGAATATATTGCTTTCATTAGCAACGTTTACCAGGTTTATTACTAGTTTAGAGTCTACTTCAACTTTCTGGGTTAAAGCTGGGTTATTATTATTATTATAAAATCAACCTAAACTATCTAACTCTGTGGAGTCAGGTGTTTTACTGTAAACCAGAGGAAAGTCCCAGACAGTCGGTGGGTCATGTTTGCTGAAATGAGCTCCTCCTTATCCTAACCAGACTGCTTACACTGCTGATGTTTCAGAATGAGTTTTGACCAACCAGAGAAGAGCTTTGACCCTTTAGATCGGACCCTGACATTAGTCAATGGAAAGGATGACTTGGATCACTTTTGTAAATAGCATTGTTTTGGCGGCGTGGACATGAACAGAAATGTTATAAAGATGTTTATCAGCTTGTCAGCTCCTGAGGACGGTGACGGCTTCTTAAAAGCACAACTCTCCTGTGGTCACGCAGTTTCTCCTGAACCTCTGACAGAAACATGGCGCCACCAACTGGAGGAGGTATGAGCTTATGTCTATAAACAGAATTAGTTTTGCATTCAGACCCCTGACTCATTGTGTCGCTTCACAAAAAGGACCTAATATGACACGTACTGGTAACACATGTGTAACTTTAAAAGTACTCACATTTTTAGACATATCTGTGAAGACGGTGCAGCCAACACTGAAAAAAAGGCTTCTTTTGTTTTTAAGGGCAAATACAGATTCAGATGCACTGCTCTGCTCAAGTTGAGTTCTGCTTTGTTTGTCCTAAGCTCACTCCGGAGTGGCCCCCAGACAGACCTCCATACCAGTGTGGCACAGGAACTAGACACCCCTTCTGCTCTGTAACTGTTATAAATGCAAGAATTAACAAGTAAATAGCACCAATACCACCAGTTATTTTTGTTCTCATCTTTTATGCTCTACCAATGCTATACTTTACTTAAAATGGCACTTTGTTCTTTACTTTCTTCCCCTCCTCTTTTACCAAACCCCTCACCATTATGGCTACAGCTTGTCTCCACTAATGCACTCAGTAATATTATCAGAATGCATGTATTATCTCAGAGAAGCATATAAATGATGAAAGTTTATTCTGTAAAATGTAACTCAGTGTATTCATATTTCATGTTTCATTTCTGAACAATCATATGAATGAACTAAATAACAATTACAATGTCTCTGGCAATAAAGGAAGGACATAGCCACAATATCGCTCAGACCGCTGTGTAGACCTGTCACAATCGCAAGTTCCTAGTTTGTGAATCTCGTTCACTGACAAAGGCAATAAACGTTTTTCTGATTCTGATTCTGATCAGGTTTTATTATTGTGTCATGCTTGAAACACAAGCCCGGCCCAAATGTGCTTACAAGACACTCCCAATTAAACCAAAGACCAGATACCAACACTAAATGGAGTGAGTAAAGCAAACCAAAAAAAAGTGTATCACAAAAGTAAAAAGCCAACCTGGTCACAACATAAATTCAAATAAAAATTATTCTAAGACAAGGTAATCAAACATAAAATAGACTATACAAATGTCAAATTAAACTATGCTGAAACAAAATAAACTAAAAAGACTATACATAAGTTGATTAAAGCTACGCTAAAACAAAATAAACTATGCACAGTACAAATGTGAATAAATAGTGTATAGTGCAGGTTGTGTAACAGGTATTGCACGTTACAAATATTGCACGGTGAGATTCCACATGATTGTGGAAATACTGCTTGGTGAAAAGAGTTTCTGTGTTAGCAGTGTTCATTGTAGAGTCTGACAGCAGCAGGAAGGAAAGCCCTGCAGAATCTCTCCTTCACACACCGAGGGTGGAGCAGTCTGTCACTGAAGCTGCTCTCCAGAGCTGACAGGGCGCCCTGCAGGCGGTGGGACTTATGGTCCAGCATAGATCACCCACTTACCGCACTGAGTCCAGAGGACAGCCCAGGACAGAGCTGGACTTCCTGATGACCTTGTCAGCTTCTTCTCTCTCCCTCTCTGTGATGCTGAGAGGGAGAGAGAAGACAGTAAAACTATTAAACACATGCACATATTTGTTAAACAGATGTACATTAAAACTGAATAATGTGGTGTCTACCTTTTGTGTGCTCAGGAATCCTCTCCAAGAAGCCTGAAAAGAAAAAAACATGCTTTAGTCTCAGGAGAATAGATCTGGAGATTTGAACAAAACAATCCAATATACATATCTTTTCTTTGTTTTCTTCTTTCTTATCCTCTTTCCTTTGCTTTTCATCTCTTTTAGGCCTCTTCCGAGAAATCAGTTTATTTAACTTGAATTAGACTCTTTACTCTTGTCTGTCCATGAAAGTCAGATTACTTTTACTTCTGTTACTTTTTCATCTTACATTGTACTTTCTTCCTCTCCTTTACTTTTGCCCTTTGTTTACGCTCCTTTTTTTGCACAAGCTCCTTGTCTATAGTTTACTGCTGGGTCTCTTTAGACTGTCACCTTTTGGAGAAGCAGAAGAAAAACAGCAAGTGAAAGTGTAAAACATGTTAATCAACCCCAGGTACTGAATACTCACCTTTTATAGTTTCATTTGTTTAAGGAGAACATATCATTTGTATTTTTCACACAACACAGCAAAAACATGGAACAAGTCCAACTGGAAGAGCTAATGAACCTATTTAAACATGTCACACCACACTAAACCCTCTGACACACAACACACTATATACAATATTTACAAATGTTATACTTATCCTGAAATGACCCTGAGTCCTGCCCCTAAGTCCCAGCACGATTTCACTCAGAAGAAACACTGAAAGCGGTCAGTTCTTAAAAAGAGTAAAAGTGCTTCTCCTTTTGAATTGGCCTTTGTGGTTTATCTGACCTTTTCCAGTGTTTCCACTCGAGCGCCCGGTCCCTCATGTAATCTTCCATCTCCTTCACCCAGTCCGGCTTGGGCCCAGGAAACAAGGGGACCGGCTCCTGGGGTCTGGGAGGTGTGGCAGGGGAGGGAGGTGCCCTGGAGGGAGCAGAGGAGACAAGAGGGTTAGTGCAGGGAGCACAGGGAGGAGGCACCAGGGGCTCACGAGGAGCAGCTGGGGCCTTCCGAGCCTCAGAAGGAGAAACAGAAACATCCAGAGCAAAGGAGTCTGGGAGCAGAGAGAAGCTCAGCTGAGGGACCTGAGCAGGAGGAGGAGAGATAGCAAGAGAGCGAGCAGCGAGAGAAGGAGCCAGAGCTAAGCTTACGGACCTTAGCAGGACGAGAGAGCAAGGGAGTGAGAGGGAGGAGAGGAGGAGCAGGAGGATGAGGAGGAAGAACTAAGGTATCTAGCACGAGACTTAAAGACGCCAGAGGAGCTAGAGGAGCTAGAGGAGCGAGTGGAGCGAGAGTTAGAGTCAGAAAAAGAGCAAGAGCTTGAAAAGAGTGTCTCCTGAGGAGAGACAGACACAAAGGCAGAGTTCAAGGGGCCTGTGGAGGAGGCAGGTGCAGAGAGAACAGGGGGTGTGTGGGGTGTAGTGAGTGTGGGCAGCCTGTGCAGGAGGAGCACGTCGGGACACCCGGGCCTCGTCGTCCAGGAGAAGCGCTGGGCCATCAGTGAACAGAGATCTGTGGAGAGAAATACATCTGTTAAAATCCTCACATCATGTGATGCCATTGTGTGATTCATCAAAATAAAGCAAAGCCATGAGGCTCTGAGGTCTTTTTAAATCCATGTCTGAACATGGAACTGTTACTGATTCAAGTCCACCATGTACTTTCTGTCTAGTGCCATTTTCTATAGTTTCATGGACACTAGCACAATGTACCAATACAGAGAGTACTTTTAAAGCAGCACTGTTTAATCTTAAACCATCTTTTACTCATAAAGCCTCAGAGTGATTTTGACCAATCTCAGATCAAACCAGGAGAATATGTCCACGTTCAAAGACATTATTATTCACTAAACTACTAAAATTATAGCACTTTAATGTGCAGAAAGGTTACAGTGTTGTTATAAAGTTGTTAAGAGTTATTTATGAATATAAATTACTTTTTGAAACCTATTGTATTATATTTGGAAATGAATCAACATAAAACAAATTTATTTTCTATAATTAGGTACTGGGTTAAATACAAAATGTATAATATAGAAATTAATCAAAATACGTTGCAGACAGCTCTCAATTTAAATGTTAGCCTCCTGTGCGTTTTGTTGCTTTCATTAATATGTCTGTGTAAATGGACTTTTACATTATTTCTGATAGGCTCTAAGAACAAACAAAGTCACAACAAAAATACACATATTCTGAGTTAAAATTTACCGTGAAACATCATTTAAACATCGACAAAAGACCATTTTGCTCAAATATATTGGTTCATATAGTTGCTGTGCAGATTTAATGGGAAAGCCCATAGGAAATAACATGAACATGGAAATCTTAAAATCTCACGTTTTCTCTCAAAAGGTCTCGTAGTCCTGGTCAGTGGGTGGTCAGTAGAAGTCTTAGTAGGAAATGTCCGCAGTTAAAGTCTCCTTTTGAAGAAATCGTCGAATCAAACTCAAGATTTGCTCTTTTTCTCACAGCCAGAAGTTTGCAAGTTTTGCAAGAACGTACTTGCTAGGAGATGCTCTTAGCAACCGGCACCTGTACGTGGTTACGCCAGCACGTGCACCGCTGTAGTATGCTAACACTGGTGATGGATATTCATATTTAAAAAGTGAACTTGGTTATAATGACACAGGCAGTATGTAAAGTGTTGAAGTAGCAGATATATACCGTTAATACTTGACAGTTACAGTCGAGGAAAGAAGTGGAAGAAAGCTTTATAATCACATCCTGCAACTCAAGCGTGGCACGCTATTTTAGCTGTGAAAGTGCTGCCACCCTGTGGTTCCAGGGGACATGGCTATCTTTTTGTTACCTGTTGCCCACTTTAAAGAAAACTCATTAATGGATGCTACAACAACAACAGGAAAACAATACATATTTAAAACGAATTTAATATAACATAAATAAATAATAATAATTACACACGGATAATGTGCCATTACAAATGATGAAAACCTGTCCTGTTATCAAGTTTGAAAAGGTGGCCTCTCCCCCATACGGGCCTGTCCCACATGTGGTAAACTGCTGGAGCATAACACATAGGGCTGTAAACACATGTGACAGATGTAAGGTTATGTTCTGTTTTGTGTGCTTGAACATCGATCCAAACTGTACAAATTATTACGAGCCACGCTCCAGTGGTGTAGCTCTCCATCAGACCTTGATACCAGTGTGGGCAATGAGCAGTGAACTCCAGATAGATTTAAACATGTGGGAAAGGTGGTGAATGTTTGATATCTGAGACAAAACATACATCATTATGTGTAAAATAAATCTGAGGAGTTGTCTCTTTAAAATATCAGTACATGTGGGTGATCTAATATTACATATTACATACTTCAATAATGCAACAAATAACTTTTCAAACTACTTTTTAAAACTTGTCTTTATTTTGTTTTACACGACATCATAATTAACTGTAATCATTAAAAAAAGTGTAAGAAATGATGAGGAGGCTGCGTGTATACATTAAACTGATTGTACAATGTTCAAATGTGGAATATACATTTACATTTATATACATTTAGTCCTTTAGCAGACGTTTTCCTTTAGAAACCCTATTATTTATGTTCATATATATTCATACTTGTGTAGATGTGTCACATTGAGCAGTTCTGGCCCTGTGAACAGATTTTATGGAGGTGGCAGAGTGGTTAGCACTCAGGCCTAACAGCAAGAAGGTCCTGGGTTCAATTCCCATCCAGGACAGGGCCTTTCTGTGTGGAGTTTGCATGTTCTCCTGTGTCTGCGTAGGTTTCCTCCGGGTACTCCGGTTTCCCCTACCACCAAAAACATGTACAATAAAGGACTATGGAAATGGATGGAAATTAGCAGTTAAACTATAAACTGGTACAAGCATCTCTGCTCCGGCTTAATGAACATTGTACGTTGTCTTAAAGAAAATAAACTCATTTTAATGCTGCAGGTTGTGTTCATCTTGAATGCTGTGAACCCTGACCTTGCAGGAGCGACAGAACTGGTGACGATCACAGCCGGGAGAGAAGAAGAAGCCACAATGAGCAGCAGGATGACTGTATGGACAGTGAGCTGTGCAGGAGTCCTGGGGGAAAACTCTGTCCCGTTCTCAGTCCTGAAAACTAATTCAATACTGCCTCTTGGTTTATGTCAGGCCAAAACCAGTAGCTTAAAATTAAGAAGTGTTTATGTGGGGCACTGAACTCTGAACTAAACTAATGTAAAACATTGAACTATGGAAGCACAACTGTCAAGTGCTACAGTGGTAATTTGAACAGCAAACAGCATTATAAAACATCATACTATGTTCACACTAGACCAAATCCTGTGTGGCATGAAGAAATGGAAACAAGCAAGTCCCTCTTGAATGAAGTATAGTCCTTGTAGTGAGATGGAATGCGCAGAATCTCAAAGCAGGTTGAGGCTGTGATGTAGTTTCCAGTTACTACCTCTACAGACAAACTTGTTGGCAAGACCTCCCAGCCTGTCCAGAATTTTACTAGATTTTGCAGTTCAGTTGGCGTTGCTAAAGAATGAATTAAACAGATTTTAAAATGTTTTATTTCCATAAATATTATGGAATACAAATATTACTTAGTTTCACCTCCAGTGATGAACTCTTGGAGATAGCCCGATATGCGGAACTTTATGTCTGCTGACCAGTCGTCATCATCATCATCTTCATCTGCTTGTGGCCAGGTGATTCGCTGCAGAAGAATCTGCGTCAACAAAAGGCCACATGAAAAAACATCCAGCCGTCAATTGCAGTTATTTCTGCAACCACAATTAATTGGTAACAATAAAATATACATGTATACACATTAAACTACCATAACTACCTACATGGGAAAGGGCTTAATTTCTGAGTTGCTCTAAAGAAGATCCCGACAGTGGATCGCATTACTGCCACAGAATTAGCTACAAGTGTGTGGAGCAGTGAGACTGAGATGGTTGTATACCGAGAGAGTCGCATGTCATCGAGGATTACGGTTTATATTCAACCAACAGCTGTACCAGATACTGCCCGTGACTTCATCAGTAGAACTGTTTTCAGGAACAGACACCTAATGCTTTTAGATCAGTGGTTACTGAACAACTTAGACCATCCCTTGTTTTCAGCTTATGAACAACAAAGAAACCAGTGGACATCTGAGAATCTAATCAGCAGGACGGATCGACTGCTCTACAATCAGTCTAGGACAGAAGAAGAAGTTTGAATCAACTAATTTGAAGATACCAAATAACTGATTTACTCCTTGGGGATTAATAAAATTGAAGTGAATAAGAAACAAGTTGTCTGTAAACAAAGCTATCAAACTTAGATGCAAGGTCACAGTGGCCAGTGCGAAACCACCTGACAGCACTGGAGAAGGATATAGCATTATCATTCCAGTCCAAACGCCTTTGCTTCAACTTTATCTTCAAGTAAGACCATAAGAAAGCAAAATTACCTCTGGACAGATGTTCTCTGCCCCCTCTTTTGGAAAAAGGATAGCTGCTGTGTCTGGTCTTTGAGTAAGCAAAGTCCACAATGGTGTTTCTTTTAGTCCTCTGCGCAGTTGCTTAATCTGTCTTACGACTCGTCCAATCACCTAATAACAATAATAAGGAATAAAAGACAAGCATAATAATTGTAGTGGAGAGTTGTAAAATGTATGTAGTTTCGTTTTCAATTTTTTTTTATTCTCACTTCACTCACCGCATGAATTAAAAGTTTTTCAAAAAAACACTTTCGGTTACTTTTGTTCAGAGGAGGAAGGTCCCATGCATAGGCCAACTCCTGTATCTGCTGTTTTTCCTTTTCTGACAGGTTGGATTCTCCTTCCAACTTTTTATATATATATATATATATATATATATATATATATATACAGTTTATATAAAACTTTAAGCAAAATTCACATTTTACCAACTACAGTTATAAAGAAAATATAGAAAAATCTAACTAAGACATGTCTGTTAAGAGTCTCAGTCAACCAGGCCATCTAGAAGAAAAAAAGGGTTAAAGCCAAAGCATCTGGACGTAGGTTTGAAGGTGAACCTTGTCCAGATGCTTTGGATTTAACATTTTTTTCCATCTTCAA
>JALDNG010003188.1:0-28047 GCA_024349245.1 Neodontobutis hainanensis | reverse complement strand
GTCTGACCCAGCCTGTTGGTCCGGCACTCATGAGTGAAGACGATGACGTCACCGCTCTCGCTGCTGCACATCTCCACAGTGAAGAAAAGGGAGGGCTCCAGAGGCAGAGACAAGCGGCTCAGACACATGCAGCTTCTGCAACAGCTGCTCAACTGTACCCAGATCTGACCACCCAGGCTGAAACAAACACCCTGATGAACACTGGACTGTCAAGTCCTGTCACCAAACCTCCTTCATATGACTCTGCCACCAGTCCTAAGAACTCTAACAACCCCTTCACAACTGAACTTTCATCAGACAAATCTTTCTCCTTCCTGTCCCCGTCTCACACGAGAAGCAAGACACCTTATGGGGCTGTGTTTCAAGCTCCTATGATTGAATTTCCAAATCCAGCTCCACCACCACCATCCCCAGACAATGAAACCAGTACAACGCCAAAGACGACTGGCTGAACACCCCTGCGTCTGTGCTTATGTATCGCTCACCAGACCCCTCAAGATGGACTCAATTAATGAAAGACAATATACCTCCTATTAACAGAGGAGGCGCCACATTGGGCCAAAAATTCAAACTGTTCTGTCAAGTGCACAGGCCCACCGGTGCAGAGATCCCTGGTATTCTGAGAACAATCTGCAACTTAGAAGATTACTCAAAAATTCAAGCAGCGGTTGAAGACCATGGCGGCATGAATTCTCTTCCCACAATCCAATGGGACGACAACACTGACTATGCCAGATACGTGAATGCCATTGTCACCACTCTGACCCAGCAGTTCCCAGCCCGCATGGACATGAACGTTTTGATGTCACTAAGGCGTGGAGAAGATGAATCAGTCATGTCTTTTGCCGCTAGAGCACGCCAACATTGCATTCAACACAGTGGCCAGGCTGCCACTGCCTGGACAGCTGAACAACACACCAGTACATTTGAAGAACTGTTCAAAATGATGTTAAAAAACGGCCTTGGAAAAGACATTGTTAAAATTATGACAGACAAAATGGTGGGCTCATGGGACACAAACCGTGTCCAAGAAATTCACCGCTACGCCCAGGACGCAGAAATCAGATGTGCCGATAAAAAAGAAAAAGTGGATGCAAAATTAGTCTCCACTTTTGCAAAGATGACCTTTGCCCAACCATCACATTTCAACAGAAGTAGAGGACGACTAAGAGGAAGAGGTCGTGGACGTCCAGACAGAGACGAGGTTGAGCGACGCAGAAAGTCTCAACTGTGTTTCATTTGCGCTGAACCAGGTCACTGGGCTGACAACTGTCCCAAGAAAAGAAGAGACCGAGCTGACCAACGCTCTGACACTGCTCTGAGTGACCCCAACTGACTGGCTGGTGATGATGAGGAACCGAGGGACTTCGCCTCGCAAAATGAGATGAATATAACACACGAAAAGGACACCACACCTGTCACTGATGATGCACACAACACCGCACTGCTCACAAGCAATGAAGACGCGCTTGCAACTGATCCACTGCTTGCTTTAGTGACAGAAACCATTAAGAAACTTGAAATGAAAAAAAAGCTGAAATGTTTAAAGGTACCTATGCTAAGTTAACAACATCGGTGTGTGAAAAATTACCGGTAATAAAATGTGACATCAATGGAAAAACTCTGTCATTTATGGTTGACTCTGGGGCCACAAAATCTCTGATCAGAAAAGACCAAATTCAAACTGCATTAAATGGCAAAACAACTCACTCCATTAGTGCGAGTGGACAGATTGTTAAAGAACCATTCACAAAACCTCTATCTGTAATCTGGCATTTACCTGATCCATCAGTGTCCACTACACACAGCTTTCTGTTGTCTGAGTTGTGTCCAGTGAATCTAATAGGTCGTGACCTAATGTGCGCACTAGGAATTACCTTGTCTGCAGACGAAAATGGTATCAAAATAAAACAAACCAAATCTGAATATTGCTTTATAAAATGTGAAGTGATCACTCCATTGTATGTGTATCAGTGGAAATTGGACCATCTGCTGACTCCAAATTTGTTACACAACGCTAAACAATACATGAGCTCATTCTCTGAATTCATGAAGGCAAATGCACTACATGTTACAGCGCATGTCTCCATGGGTCCAGATGAACAGTATGAAGAAAGCTGGTACCGACAAACTACTGACCGACTCATTCTGAATGGACTGTACTTTAACCAAGATTTTTGCGCTTATAATGTTCCATTACCTCACAAACTGTCAAAGTTCTTCAAAATCCAAAACTCAGCCCCGCATGTCTCAATAGCCAAACCACATAACAAACAATGGCGTGATGTTGGTCTTTTTATGACAAAATGTTTAAAAGCTACAGATTGGAAACAAGACCCAGATAATCCAGACATTTACCACTCTCACGAGCTTGACACATGCTATGTGCCATTCACTGCAGGAGTCAATTGTAACCGCTCCTGCTACCTTCTTCCTCAAAATGACTCCACCCCATCTTCCTGTCACACACTCGCAAAAGTCGATGCTCAGCCTCTCACACCCAGTGATGTGTCTCCACTGTTAACACAGTTACCAGACTCATTGTGGGCCAAACACAAATATGATGTAGGTTTAATTAAAAACTGTAAACCTCTCCAACTAACTCCAAAGTCCGAATACAGACCAAAAGCACGTCAATATCCTCTGAAGCCTGAAGCTGAACAGGGGATAAAACCAGTCTTTGACTCTCTGCTGAAAGCAGGTGTAATTGTTGAGTGCTCTGACTCTCCCTGCCGTACTCAATTTTCCCTGTAAAAAGATCAGACCACAGGAAATGCCCACTGAGTGGCGTTTTGTCCAAGACCTGCGTGCTGTGAACGAAGCTATTCACTCTCCAGCACCAATCTGTCCCAATCCATACACCATCATGTCACAAATTCCAACAACTTCAAAATGGTTCTCTGTGGTTGACATTTCAAATGCTTTTTTCTCTGTACCTGTCCATCCAGACTCCCAGTTTTGGTTTGCCTTTGAATTTGCAGGAAAACTCTATTCCTGGTCTCGAATGCCACAAGGCCTAAATTGCGCTCCTAGCGTTTCACGGTCAGGCATTACGTGACAGTCTCTTTCATTTGACACTTCAACACTCTGCCATTTTGCAGTACGTTGATGATATCATGCTCTGTTCAGACACGAAGGAGCAGTGTGAGACTGACACACTGCTTCTATTAAATCACCTAGCTGAGCAGGGCCACAAGGTTTCACTTTCTAAAATTCAGTTTGTAAAACAGAAAGTTCAGTTTCTTGGTCATGTCATCACTCACTCACAAAAAGCCTTTCTTCTGATCAGCCTCACCTTTAGCCTCAGTTTGACAGCATCACATTTAGAAATCTGTGAGAGAACAATATCTATTTTAATAAAACAGACATGTGTTCTACTGTCTGTATTACTGCACCTCTACAGTCTGTACTAAAGCACATCTACAGTCTGTTCTAATGCTCGTCCACAGTCTATTCTTATGCAGGTCTTTAGTCTTTACTACTGCACATCTACAGTCTGTTCTAATGGACGCCTACATTCTGTTCTAATGCTCATCTACAGTCTGTTCTATTGTACGTCTACAGTCTTTTCTACTGCACATCAACAGTCTGTTCTAATGCTCATCTACAGTCTGTACAACTGCACCTCTACAGTCTGTTCTACTGCCATTTTACAGTCTGTACTATTGCTCTACTGCACTCTATTCTACTGCATGTCTACAGTCATTTTTACTGCACATCTACAATCTGTTCTAATTGTCAGTCTGTTCTACAATCTACAGTCTGTACTAATTCTGCTCTGAAGTCTGTTCAACTGCACGTCTACAGTCTGTTCAACTGCACCTCTACAGTCTGTACTACTGCACTTCTACAGTCTGTTCTAATGCTCGTCTACAGTCTGTATTACTGCACCTCTACAGTCTGTTATAAATGCATGTCTACAGTGTTTTCTAAAACTCATATACAGTCTGTTCATTTGCTCATCTACAGTCTGTACTACTGCAGCTCTAGAGTCTATTCTTTGCACATTGTCAGTTTGTTCTACGGGACGTTTACAGTCATTTCTATTGCTCGTTTACAGTCTGTTCTAAAGCCAATCTAGAGTCTGTACTACTGCTGCTCTGACATCTGTTCAAATGCACATCTATAGTCTGTTCAACTGCAGTACAGTCTGTTCTAATGCACATCTACAGTCTGTTCTAATGCAAGTCTACAGTCTGTACTACTGCTCATCCACAGTCTGTTCTATTGCACGTCTACAGTCTGTTCTGATAAACGCGTCTACAGTCTGTTCTACTACACATCTACAGTCTGTACAACTGCTCTACTGCAGTCTATTCTACTGCACTTCTACAGTCTGTTCTACTGCACGACTATAGTCTGTATTAATAAATGTCTACAGTCTTTTCTAATGCACATCTACAGTGTGTGCTTGTGGAAGTCTACAGTCTGTTCTAATAATTGTCTAGATTCTGTTCTACTGCACGCCTACAGTCTCTTCTAATAATAGTCAACATTCTGTACCACAGCACCTCTACAGTCTCTTCTACCGCACATCTACAGTTTGTTCTAGTGGTTGTCTACAGTCTGTACTACTTCACCTCTACAGTCTGTTGTAAAGCATGTCTACAGTCTTTTCTAATACTAATGTACAGTCTGTTCTAATGCTCGTAAAGTCTTAACAACTGCACCTCTACAGTCTATTATTCTGCACATCGTCAGTCTTTTCTAATGCACATCTACAGTCTGTTCTAATGGACGTATACAGTCTGTTCTAACTGCACATCTACAGTCTGAAGTACTGCACTTCTACAGTCTGTTTTAATGCTTGTCTACAATCTATACAACTCCATCTCTACAGTTTGTTCTAAAGCATTTCTACAGTGTTTTCTAATACTCATATAGAGTATGTTCTAATGCTCATCTACAGTCTGTAGTAATGCACCTCTAGAGTCTATTCTTCTGCACATTGTCTGTTCTACTAGACGTTTATAGTAATTTCTAATGCTTGTCTACAGTCTGTTCTACTGCACAACTATTGTCTATTTTAATAATTGTCTACAGTCTCTTCTAATGCACATCTACAGTCTGTTCTAATGCACATCTACAGTCTGTTCAACTGCACCTCTACAGTCTGTTCTATTGCACGCCTACAGTCTGTTCTACTGCACGACTATAGTCTATTTTTAATAAACATCTACAGTCTTTTCTAAAGCACATCTACAGTCTGTCCGACTGCAGGTATACAGTCTGTTCTAATAAACGTCTACATTCTGTTCTACTGCACATCTACAGTCTGTACTACTGCACTTCTACAGTCTGTATAATGCTCGTTGCAGTCTGTATTACTGCACCTCAACAGTTTGTTCTACTGCACATCTACAGTCTGTTCTACTGCATGTCTACAGTCTGTTCTAATGCCAGTTTACAGTCTTTACTACTGCTCTACTGCAGTTTATTTTACTGCACGTCTACAGTCTGTTTTTCTGCACATCTGTTCTAATTGTTAGTCTGTTCTACTGGACTTTACAGTCTGTTCTAATGCTCGCCCACCGCCTGTTCTAATGCAGGTCTTTAGTGTGTTCTACTGCTCGCCTACAGTCTGTTCTATTGTGCCTTTAGTCTGTTCCAATGCACATCTACAGTCTGTTCAACTGCACGCCTACTGTCTGTTCAACTGCATCTCAACAGTCTGTTCTAATGCCAGTTTACAGTCTGTACCTCTGCTCTACTGCAGTCTGTTTTACTGCACGTTTACAGTCTGTTTTACTGCACATCTACTGTTATGTCAATTCAAGGTACAAGTTGTCCTGAGCACTCAGCCTATTTTTACTCAAATTACTAAGAGCACTCCCAAACTGCAGTGGGCAACCAGCATCAAAAGGTTATAGAACCAACTTCCAGGAAGTGCTCTTGGGACCATAATTACCAGCGCACACACAGAGTGCATGGCAGTTGAAATGTTTGGTAAAAGCCCAGTTGGCCATCTCACTTGTTCCTGAGGAAAAGAAACTTTGACCACAGCTCCTGATTATCCAAGGACACAACTGGTAGGACAAAAGTGGACTGTGTGTTTGTTTGTGTTGAGTTAAGACTTTTGTATGATTTTGTTTGCTTGGTTGTAATGTCCAATTTAAATCAAATAGTGAATACTTTATGTGAACATTACTCTAAGCATGTGTATTGTTTAAATTATATAAGTTTAATTAGAGACCATAGGTTAATTAAAATGACTGTTTGGTTTGACATTTACTATTTGAGGAAGTGGTATTGAGTTATTTGTGATTTATTTGCAACTAATTTCTGCTTTGGTTTGTTTATTTTAAAGGTTATCAACCTATTCTGTTCCAGATCATCTTTAGGAAAAAAAGAAAAAGAAAGAACAGTTTTGAGTTGTCCTTTGCATTCATCAGAGATAAAGCAGTTTTTAAGTTTGGGCAGAGCTGTAGTCAGTTAAAAAACACACAGAACTTGACATCTACAGTCTGTTCTAATGCAAGTCTACAGTCTGTACTACTGCTCATCTACAGTTTGTTTTACTGCACATCAGAGGTGCAGTCTGTACAACTGCACCTCTACAGTCTGTTCTAATGCCAGTTTACAGTCTGTACTATTGCTCTAATGCAGTCTGTTCTACTGCATAACTACGGTCTGTTTTACCGCACATCTACAGTCTGTTCTAATGCACATCTACAGTCTGTTCTAATGCATGTCTACAGTCTGTTCTACTTCATGTTTACAGTCTGTTCTACAGCGCATCTTAAGTCTGTTCTACTGCACGTCTTCAGTCTGCTCTATTGCAAGTCTACAGTCTGTTTTACTGCACATCTACAGTCTGTTCTAATGCACATTTACAGTCTGTTCCTATGCAAGTATACAGTATGTACTACTGCTCAACTACAGTCTGTTCTACTGCACGTCTACAGTCTGTTCTACTGCACCTCTACAGTCTGTTGTAAAGCATTTCTATTAGTGTTTTCTAATACTCATATACAGTCTGTTCTAATGCTCATCTATAGTCAACTACGGCACCTCTACAGTCTGTTGTAAAGCATGTCTACAGTGTTTTCTAATACTCATATACAGTCTGTTCTAATGCTCGTCTACAGTCTGTACTACTGCACCACTACAGTCTATTCTTCTGCACATCGTCAGTCTGTTCTACTGTACGTTTACAGTCTGTTCTAATGCTACAGTCTTTTCTATTGCACGCCTTCTGTCTGTTCTAATAATTGTCTACATTCTGTACTACTACTTCTTACAGTGTATACTACTGCACATCTATAGTCTGTTCTATTGCTCGAATATCGTCTGTTCTATTACCCAATAACAGTCTTTACTACTCGACCTCTACAGTTTGTTCTACTGTTCCTCTACAGTCTGTTCTAATGCTCGTCTACAGTTTGTACAACTAGACCTCTACAGTCTGTTCTAAAGCATGTCTACAGTGTTTTCTAATACTCATATACAGTCTGATCTAATGCTCATCTACAGTCTGTACTACTGCACCTCTAGAATCTATTATTCTGCACATTGACAGTCTGTTCTACTAGACGTTTACAGTCTATTCTAATGATCGTCTACAGTCTGTTCTATAGCCAATCTAGAGTCTGTACTACTGCTGCTCTGAAGACTGTTCAACTGCACGTCTACAGTCTGTTGAACTGCACCTCTACAGTCTGTTCTATTGTACATCTACAGTCTGTTCTAATGCACATCTACAGTCTGTTCTAATGCAAGTCGACAGTCTGAACTACTACTTGTCTAGAGTCTGTACTACTGCACCTCTACAGTCTGTTCTAAAATCATGTCTACAGTCTATTCTAATACTCATATACAGTCTGTTCTATTTCTCGTACAGTCTGTAGTAATGCACCTTTAAAGTCTATTCTTCTGCAGCATCATCAGTCTGTTCTACTGCAAGTCTACAGTCTGTTCTAATAATTGTCTACAGTCCGTTCTACTGCCACGTCTACAGTCCTTCTAATAATTGTCGACAGTCTATAATACTGCAGCTCTACAGTCTCTTCTACTGCACATCTACAGTCTGTTCTAATGCTCGTCTATAGTCTGAACAACTGCACTACAGTCTGTTCTAAAGCATGTCTAGAGTATTTTCTAATACTCATATATAGTCTGTTCTAATGCTAGTCTATAGTCTGAACTACTGCACCTCTACAGTCTGTTCTAAAGCATGTCTAGAGTGTTTTCTAATACTCATATACAGTCTGTTCTAATGCGTACAGTCTGTACTAGTGCATCTCTACAGTCTATTCTTCTGCACATTGTCAGTCTGTTCTACTGGACGCTACAGTCTGTTCTAATGCTCGTCTACAGTCTGTTCTAAAGCCAATCTAGAGTCTGTACTACTGCTGCTCTGAAGTATGTTCAACTGCATGTCTACAGTCTCTTCAACTGCACCTCTACATTCTGTTCTATTGTACTTCTACAGTCTGTTCTACTGCACGACTATAGTCTGTTTTAATAACGTCTACTGTCTCCTCTAATGCACATCTACAGTCTGTTCTACTGGATGTCTACAGTCTGTTCTAATTATTGTCTAGAGTCTGTTCTACTGCACGCCTACCGTCTCTTTTAATAATTGTCAACTTTCTGTATTACTGTACTTCTAAAGTCTCTTCTACTGCACATCTACAGTTTGTTCTAATGGTCGTCTAGAGTCTGTACTACTGGACCTCTACACTCTGTTCTAAAGCATGTCTACAGTCTTTTCTAATATACAGTCTGTTCTAATGCTCGTAAAGACTGTAGACGAGCATTAGAACAGACTGTAAACGCCCAGTAGAAGAGACTGACAATGTGCAGAAGAATAGACTCTAGAGATGCAGTAGTACAGACTGTGGACGAGCATTAGAACAGACTGTAGATGTGCATTAGAACAGACTTTAGAAGTGCAGTAGTAGAGACTGTAGATGTGTAGTATAACAGACTGTAGACGTTATAAGAACAGACTGTAGACGTGCAGTAGAACAGAGTATAGATGAGCAGTAGTACAGATTGTAGACTTACATTAGAACAGACTGTGGATGTGCAGTTAGAACAGACTGTAGATGTGCAGAAGAACAGACTGTAGACTGTAGGGAATATGGTCTTATTAATTAATAATTAATATGAATATTAATTATGAAAATTAATAATTAATATTTTGCTTATCAGTGGGCACCACTCTAGTTTTGAACAGATCCAGAGAAACTGTTTAGTCTAGTCTCATTAATCTAAAGGAAGTAAATTCTTCTCGCTAAAAATTAATGAATTAAACATTGAAACAGTAAATGTCTTTATGGGGTTTTATTAAAGATTATAAAAATTTAAACAGTGAATAATGACAGGGAAATGACACAAAGGGATAATTATTGACACATGAATGGGTAAATCAAAGAACGATAAAACACTTTACTTTCAGAGGATTTTGTGAAACAAAAGAAAGTAGGCCTATTGATTATTAACTCTATTATTAGATAAGGGGCTGTTACGGAGCGTTTAAAGGGGTTCGATGACGGTTTCTGAGGCCAAGGCTGTTATGTTTAGACAGTTAGACGCCAAACTTGTGTAACTAACGTTTAGACTCACCCTGGGGTCGTGATTGGTCTCAGATCTTAGCGACGAGAGGTCTAGAGGTTGTCCGAACCCTGTCGCAACCGATGACGCTTGTCGCCTCAGGATGGCCTGCTGTTTCCACTCTCCAGAGGGGCTGCCGTGGCCCGGAGATTCAAAAGCGCCTCGTTACTGTCACAACTAGCCAAGCCTTTAGCATCAGCGCCGTACACGAGTAAAATTGAGTCTTTCAAAGTTATAAGTCCACTGGAGAAGGTTTAGCGGCTGTGTTGCTGGCTTAAACTTGCTCGAGAAAGTTAGATTTTAGTCAAGCTAACTCTTTAGCAGGCAGGAAATCTTCAAAATAAAAGCGAGGCAACTTCCTTTGTTGGCAGGCTGGCAGGAAGTAAGCTACTTTGAACAGCTGTGTGAAGGAAACTTTATCGCGCAAGCTAAACTTGCAGGCTTTAAAGTACAAAGAAAATTTACTGCTACACGAGGTCCGGAGCTTGTGAGAGGTTCGTGGGCCTACGGCCCTGAACGGACAAGAGGTCCAGTGCGAAGTGAAGAGGAGACGGAGAGTAGTGCAGAGAGAGTTTTTGACCAGCGGTCACTTTTAACACTTTTTGACAGGGTGTGTCTTACGGAGGAAGGCATTGCTTTGGGGAGTTTAAATGTTTAAACTAAGTCTTAAACATTCCTTTGTTTCACCCTATTTTCCTTGGTTTTCGTAAACACACAAACTTATTCGTACTTGCAGGATTATGCAAAGAAACATTTGTCAGACTTATTATAAAAACATATATTCATTACATTTTATTAACATAAAACGTAACTCTGTAGGAATGGAAGGAATTAGTTGACTTGTAAAACTCTGCATCCTGGAAACAAACAGTATAATTGTTAGTACTTTCACAATCTTTCTAAGTAATAAAATAACAAAATGTCCTTTAATGAAATAACACCAAATGTCCTTCTTGAGTGCAGAGTCATTTGTCCAGTTAAACCAAAAGGGGGTAGTGTTTGACCATGCCCGAACGACTATGATCAAAGACATTTTCAACTGTCAATCAGGATTAGAATAAAGTGTTCTCGAGAAAGCTGGATGGACACCTTATCTACAGGATTTACGGCTTTTGGACATGGCGCCTAGCAGTCTGTGATGTTCCATGTGTCACCTTTGACACGGTGCTGGGTAGAACGAAGTTCCAATTCTTATAAATGAAAAACAAAGTCATTAATAAGTTTCCTGTCCTTGGCAAAACACGTTGGTGTCCTTTTATCTGAAAGAAAACGGGGTTAGCATGTCTTCTTCTCAAGATTTACATTCACGGCCTGTCTCTGGAGGCCGATGGTGAAACAACAGTTGTTAATCTTGAAGACCCTTAGTGAAACAGTTTGGAGGTCTGTAAGTGATTAAACAAATGTTATAATCCGTGTGGCGTTCTGGAGGCTGATCTGCTACAGTCCCCTTTCGACACGAAGCTGGTTTCACAAGTTTCCGTGTCGACATCCTTGCAGACCAGGGAGTAAGCCACACGTTAAACACATAGTTTGGCGTCATAACAGGTGTAATGATGCAAACGTGATTAAGGAAAAGTATACAAGTGTAAAGGGGCTTTACTTGGTTTGTATTATATCCGTTGCTAATGGAGATAGATTAAGTTTATCACTTAAAGAAGGACTTATTGTGAAATAAAGAAATGAGAGAGCTGTCTCATTTAGTTTGTTTAAAGTTTAGGAGGTGTTTATAATAAAAGAAAATATGTTAGGAGGATCATAACTTGGAGGGACTTTGCATGCATTTAGGGACAAGGATATACATAGTGATTATGTAAGGGACATAATGGTTATGCGTGATCCTTCAAAGAATTCTTCTCATTGCTCGGCTGTCCACTGAGGAGCTGATGTCTATGAGCGTGTCATTTATCAGCAAGGCGACCATTTGAGTGTGTGTATGGTCTACAGTTTGGTTTGGTGGGTTTTAGAGTCTCACTGTGAGTGTTTACCACTGACACAGTGTCTTTCAACGTTTTTTTAAACGCTTTGGAGTTGCTGCTGTTACTCCGAGACTTGTCTATTACAGTGGAAATGTTAGCGGTATTCGCCAGAGCACCCGAGGTTACGCAAGGTACACACAGCGGCGGTTGCAACGAATTGATTCATTGACAGGGAAAACCAGAGTTATCAGTTACAGTTATTGAATTACTCACAGTTACCACTGAAAGGTGAAAAGAGTTATGAAATCAGAGTTAGAGGTTAGAGGTTAGTTGTTAGTGGTTACTGCGAGCTAAGGGATCCGTTTAAGACTACTTGGGAGCGTGAACGCCCCCTGTAGATCCCATGGGGTTTTGTGCAACTTTATCTGGTTGCAGTGTATCCACTTGAGAGTGGGTTCCTTTCTCCCTTTGGTGATCTTTATCTGATACACCACCGGGATAGTTTGTTGACAATGGTGTATGGTCCGCCCAACGCGGGAGGAATTTCAGCGTTAGTCGGTTGGTACCACCTCTTGTTTGTCCAGTGAGTTGGCTGAACATGTAGTACCACACTTTGTCTCCCACCTGTAGTTCGTCCCTAGATGACTTTTGGTCATAATAGACCTTACGCCTTCTGCCCTTTTGCCTAGTTTTTCCTGGGCAAAGGCGAAGGTGATTCTCAGGTGTGCCTGGAGATCAGCCATGTACTGGTGTGTGGTATAGGCCGAGCGATGTTAGCCTCTCCTGGCTGATACAGTAAGTGTAGGGGAAGCATCATCTGCCTACCGGTCATGAGCTCAAACGGGAGACTCCGGTCGCGCGTGTGTGCCGTGGCTCTGATAGCCATCAGGACCAAGTGCAGTTTGACGTCCCAGTCTCGGTGATTAGATGCAACATATTTCTTTAGGATGTCGATCACCGCTCGGTTTGCTCTTTCTACTTGGCCTGAGGACTGGGGTGGTGGCTGACGGAATTTTGCCCATGGTTTGCCACAGTTGTCCCATCACCTCGGCGGTGAAGTGAGTCCCAAGGGTCAGAATCGACCTTACAGGGTAAGCCGAATCTGGAGAACACGTGGTTCATGAGTAGAAAGGCTGTGGTCTGTGCCGTGTCGCTTTGGGGCTGGAAGTCCTTCCACCCATTTAGTGAAGGCACAGGTGACCATTAGGATGTATTTGTTGCCCCTTGTTGATTTAGTCAGGGGTCCCATCCAATCGATTTGGAGGTCAGACCACGGAAAAGAAATGCCCCTTCTTTGTAAGGGTGCACGATGGAGTGGTCTTGTCGGTTGAGATTGGCAGCATACTAGGCAGCCTTTGATGTATTCTGCCACGGCCACTTGCATGTGTGGCCAGTATGCCACTTGTTGAAGTGCCTGATGTGTTGCGCGGACACCTCTGTGGCCTGCTAAAGGAGCGTCATGTGCGTGCGTTAGCATGACCCCCCTTAGGCTCTGAGGCCCTACGAACGCAGGTGAAGTGAGGGTGTCAGAGACGTAGACAAGCAAGCCATGACGCAGGTGGAGTTGAGCGCGCACCGCCCATAGCTTTGTAAGATATGCGTCGGAGGAAAAGTCAGTGTCTACGATGGGGTTAGACATCGGGTCTGAAAGGTAAAGCATAAGTTTGTGGATTGCCGAGTCCGCTGCTTGAAGGGCAACGAGGCCGGAACCAGTGAAAGAAAGAAAGGAAGTTGATGGGTCTGCAGGGTCAGAGCCGAGGCACCGATTGCGGTTGCCTTAGATCGGGTAACCAGACAGACAGAATGGGTGGGTTGGGTGGGAAGGGGTCGATCGTGAGGTTTCTGGCTGGAATTGCCAGAGAGCTTTGTCTAGAGCCCTTGTTTTGCCATGAGGTCTGCCTGATCGTTCAGGTCTTTGTCTGTATCGAGGAGAGCAGGGAGCCTGTCTGTACAACCATTACCTCAGCATCAGCCAGATCGACCCTGCAGATAGTGTCGGTATCGACCACAAGTGAGGGGTATATGGCGATTGCTCCGAAGGTTTTGTGTAGACAACTCCGGTCTCCTGTTGTTCAGTCGCGAGTGAGTGTGGCATACGCCCCTATGACTGGGATTCTGAGTTCACAGTCATGGAACCTAGTGTCAATCAGCCAACCTAAAGGTGTGGCCTTCGGGACGAGAATGCTATTGGCAGTAGGATTCTGCACTAGCACGTGTGTTGATCGAGAGTCGAGCTCGACCAGGGTGTTGCCTGGACAGACAAGCCTAACTCAACGAACAGAGGCGACGGTTGGAAGAACGCTTGTGAAGAGTTAACTTGTTGTCCTGGAAACGCTTTCAGACGTATGTCCATGATGTTACGCAGCGGTATCGTGAGATGGCAGTCGTTACTTACCTGACACACGCCGGGATCGCTTTGACCCGATCTCAAGTTTCCTTTGGTCAGTGAAAGTGATTCTTTACGTACTCCAGTCAGGGACCAGAGAACGTTGTTAATGGTGTCGACTTGTGCGCCGAGTCTGACTAGCATGTCAGCCCCAATGTACACTGAATGTGAGAGATTAGGGATGACAGCAAACGCGTGGGTCAGTTCTCTTTTGTTCCATCGCAGTGCGATGGCAGAGCATAGACCGATGGCGGTTAACGCATGAGTCGGTGTGGGGTTAGCAGGGAACCTAGTGCGCTTCTTTATGAAGGTCAGGCACGGGTTTATCTGCGTTAGTGTTAAACAGCTCCTGGCTGATGGCAGATTTGTCAGCCCATAAGGCCATCACGACATTGTCGACTGGAGTTGCTTCCAGTGAGATGCCATTGACAATCTGGGGTGTCATCGCTAATGGGTCCTTCAGCGTGCATAGGAAGTTGTCACGCAATGTAAAGGGTTTGGTTCGCACCGAGGTTGCATGGTTGTTGTACCAGCGATGTCGGTGGCTACCCTGCCGATTGGTGATTCCCTATCAATCGCATAGCACTGAGATTCATTCAGTAAGATTGGAAGTGGTTCTCGCACTTGGGCCCAAATCTTCAGCTGCTTGAAGTTGATCAGTGGTTCAAGCGATTGAGGATGTCTTTTCCAATCAGAAGTGGGACATTGTCAAGGTGGGACACGTACACTGGGTGTATCAGTGTCATGGGTCCGATGGTCAGTTGGACTAAGGTTACCTTGTTGATGATCGTCCGATCATCAGAGTAAGGCCTTATTTCTAAAGAGCACGGGTGGGACTTCAAGTCCCTGTGGGATCTTCTCGCTATAGCCTGGAGTGATCTGAACAGGTTGCCTGAAATTAGGCTGATGTCAGCGGCTGTGTCGAGAAGTGCTTTGCGTCAAGTGGTCTTCTAACAAGACAGAGAGATAAAGCTTTCGAGCTACTCCCTTTTCAGTTAGGTGACCCAGAAATTGGTGAAAGGGTGTTTCACATTCGATAGTCGTGGCGTGGTCATGGCACAGCCCGATGTTTGGGTTCACTTGGACGGCGCTAGACGGACTGAGGTATTTGTGATCTGGATCACTTCCTCCGTGTTGTCCATGCTAGGGTCCTGGACAATGTCATTGAGTGGCTCTGGATCATCAGAGCCTAGGTACAGGTCTGGGAGATGTTCATTCCCTTCAGTAGACTCTGTATTTTCGTTGCGTGTTAAGTCGACTTGGATCGGTTGTGACTGTGTCTGAATCGGGCCTTAGAGGCCTCCACCGTATACAGATCAGCCTTGTCCTTGGACTTTTCGCGCATTCGCTTGAGTATGCGTTCTATGGCCCGAGCCTCCTCTGTAGTCAGACTCCTTTCGCTATCGCGATCAGTCTGAGTTTCAGGGGCTCGGTCTCTGGCATGATTTTGTCGCTTGACAGGTGAGCTACCTGATGATCGTTGGTCTTGGGACAGACGATAATGGTTTCTCCTGTCGTCAGCGGTTTTGATAGGACCCCTTTGGTTACGGTTTGGATTGGTTCGAAATTTATTTTCGAACCGAGGTCTCCATTGAGGGCCCTGGTCTTTGAACTTACGCTCAGGCCAGGTCGGGTGTGGACCCGGCTCTCTTTTGTGTGGTCGAGGTCCCTCTTTCCTGTCTGGAAAGCGGAGGCTCCTGGGCCATTTGGATTGGAGGTCGGCGCTCCTTCGAGCGCTAGGCTCCGATCTCACGGTGACAAGAGTGTCTGGCTTTTGACGTTGATATCAAGTAAGTTTATTTCAATGTATGCTTTTTCTGTCTGACTGTGAAATGTAACTCTACAGGATGTATTTAGGCTAATTGACTGAAACGTTAGGAAACAGACATGGGTCATGGGGGCTGACCCCAGGTTAACTGAGTTTAGGGCTCATTTCCTTTTATTAGCCCTGGTTTATTGGTACCCTTAAATTAATTAGGATGTGTGTGTGTAGGAGAGAGGTCAAGATGTCATGTAAACCAAAGATATGTCGATGTCTCACCATATAGGAAGCCAGTTAATGTAAACCAGATGTTGTTTGTTGAAAGGTATATAAAGGCAGTGCTTTTTATGTACGGGGTTCAGTCTCTGCTTGGCAGCCACTGATCCCAGATCTGAAATAAACCTGAGTGTGATCCAACCTATCGGCTTTGCAACAGTTCTTGATTCTCTGCCCGACAACAAATGGCGTCACGAACAGGATCAGCTTGAGAGTTGCACTAGGTAAGGAACTTTATTCCTTTATATATGTAATACCTATTAGTGCATTCAGCTGATTTTAAAATTGAAAGCAGAAGAATCTAAGAGAAATAATTGTGGGGTATAGACAATTGTTAATGTGGGATTGAAAGCAATTGAAGTATGTAAGTGAATGTGTGAGGCAGCATTTAAACAGCTTTTTAGGCTGGTCGGAAAGGACAGGAGCCGGATTTAAGCGTGGCACGCAGTTGTGAATGCATGATTGAATGTTGGATTAACGTGATACAGAAGTATCAGACACAGCATGGTGTAACAATTGATATAACGAAACCCATTGATGATAAAATAAAAGAGAGGCTTCTCTCTAATATTTCAGAGGAAGAGGTTCTACATGTCTGCAAAATGATAAAACGTTATATTAAAGATAAAGAAAACCAACAAGAAGCAGGGATTAAAGAAAAAGATATCACGCAGGCATCTCAGGAACAAGATGTACAGATAAGTGCTCCTTTAGTTGTGTTTGACGATAAAGTAATGGACAAACCCTTAACTTTAGCTGAAATATCCAGGATTACCAGAGATGCACCAGCACCTCTCTCTAATCCAACAGCTTTTCTTAATTGGTGGACTTCAGCTTTACTGCATGGCTCTATGTCAGGAAAAGATGTGCGTTACATCCTAACTACATTAATGCCAAATGTTAAGAGAGACACTTTGATTGAAGAATGTGTGAGTCTGAATGAAGAGAATGATGGTCCAGTAGTGGGTGAAGGAGAGCTGGAGAGGAAATTTCCCTGGCTGAGTAAAAAACATAAAGAGGATCATATTAATGAGTTGAAAGCATTCTTGATAAAGAATGCAGCACAGGAGCGTGATGTTTCTCAAATTCTTACGTGTAAAAGAAAACCTAATGAAACCATGTCGGCTTACGCACAAAGATTTCAGAAATGCTGGAAAGAAGACGCAAAGTTAGAAGTTGTAGACAAGGAAGATCCTTTCTTTGTGTCTATGTTTTTGAATGGATTGGATCCACAATCATTGTATACATTGAAAATATCTACTCCAGAAGTGTATTCATTGAGTCCAACAGCTTTGATGAAGAAGGTGAGAGAATTAGAGGCTGTAGGACTGTTCACAGGGCAGAAAACACGAGTTCAGGCAGTACAAGTTATGGCTGACATGCCTGTGTCATCTCCAGTTGAAAAAGGCAGGGGCTTTCCCTTGAATAGGATGGGACAGGGGGATAGAAGAGCTTTCATGCCTGTGGGGCCAAGGGGATGTTACCAAGGAACACAGAGAGAAAGGGGAAGACCAGGAAGGATAATGCGAAGGCCCGGCCCTAACTATGTATGTCATTATTGTCAAAAGGCGGGACATTGGATTAGAGATTGTTTGTTAAGGAGGCAAGACTATTATAGCATGGGCGGACCCAGAGGAGGGCCAACTTCTCCTAATGCACCTCCTTTCTCTGGAACGGGGCAGGACACACACATACCCAGCACCTCTGAATGCTGCTCTGAATACAGAGACACAGACAGCTGGTGAGTTACAGCATCCCCGACCTTCTGCCTCAGAGGTAATATGGTCTAACCACTAGGATTACCGACAGAGGGACAATGACAGTGTTTGGCTCCTCAATGCTCCTCATATTAAATTATCACAGAAACCATCTGAAATTCCTCAGTTGAGTTTGGTTGTAGAAGGAAGGAGAATTCCTTTCCTTATTGACACAGGAGCAACAATCTCATGTATAAACAAAAGATACATCACAGGTCCAATAGGAAAAGAGACTGTCATTTCTGTCGGTGTTTCAGGAGTCCCACAAACTGAATTTCTTTCAGTTCCTCTACTAGTGGAATATGATGATGTAACATTACATCATTCATTCATATTGAGCAAAACAGTGCCGATATCTCTGCTAGGCAGAGATTTATTGTGCAAATTGAACGCAACCATTGTTTGTTCTCCTGATGGTGTTATAGTACATGTTTCATCGCATATGATATACCAGTTGATGATTGATGCTAAAGCTGGTATAGATTTTTACATGGCTGCTACAGTTTTGGAAAATACACAGGATGTATCCAAAATTTTTCTGTAAGTGGAATCAAACAATTAGCTAAGTGTCATGCAGCAGCTGCTGCAGCAATGTTAATGTTGAAACCAGTTAACCAGCCATTTTCAGACAAATCTATTGAGCCCTCTCTATTAAAAGAGACCTCACCATGTTTTTACTTAGCACCGCATGGACTGTTGCTGCTGTGGAAACATAGTGATGAACTGATTGAGTCTATTGTTTGTGCAATGAGGACTGTATATGAGTATTATAAAACACTGTAGACATGCTTTAGAACAGACTGTGAGATGCAGTAGTTCAGACTATAGAGCATTAGAACAGACTGTATATGAGTATTAGAAAAACTCTAGACATGCTTTAGAAGAGACTTAGAGGTGGAGTAATACAGACTGTAGACGAGCATTAGAACAGACTGTAGATGTGCAGTAGAACAGACTGTAGATGTGCAGTAGAACAGACTGTAGATGAGCAGTAGGACAGACTATAGACTTGCATTAGAACAGACAGTAGATGTACATTAGAACAGACTGTAGATGTGCAGTAAAACAGACGTTAGACGTGCAGTGGAAGAGACTGTAGTAGAGCAGTAGTACAGATTGTAAACTGGCATTAAAACAGACTGTACAGGTGCGATTGAACAGACTGTTGACATGCAGTTGAAAAGACTTCAGAGCAGCAGTAGTACATACTCTAGATTGGATTTAAAACTGACTGTAGACAAGCATTAGAACAGACTGTAAACGTCAGTAGAACAGACTGACAATATGCAAAAGAATAGATTGTAGAGATTCAGTAGTATAGACTGTAGACGAGAATAAGAACAGACTGTATATGAGTATTAAAAACACTGTAGACATGCTTTAGAACAGACTCTATATGAATATTAGAAAACACTCTAGACATGCTTTAGAACAGATTGTAAAGGTGCAGTAATACAGACTGTAGATGAGCATTAGTAAAGACTGTAGAAGTGCAGTAGTACAGACTGTAGATGTGCAGTAGAACAGATTGTAGAGCGTTTATTAGAACACACTGTAGATCTAGACTAGAACAGACCGTAGATGAGCAGTAGTACAGACTATAGACTTGCATTAGAACAGACAGTAGATGTGCATTAGAATAGACTTTAGATGTGCAGTAGTAGAGACTGTAGACGTTTATCAGAACAAACTGTAGATGTGCAGTAGAACAGACTGTAGACGTATATTAGAACAGACTGTAGACCTGCACTAGAACAGACTGTAGATGTGCATTAGAACAGACTGTAGATGTGCATTAGAACAGACTGTAGATGTGCAGTAGAACAGACTGTAGACGTTTATTAGAACAGACTGTAGACCTGCACTTAGAAGAGACCGTAGATGAGCAGTAGTACAGACTATAGACTTGCATTACAAACAGATTGTATATGAGTATTAGACAAAAATGTAGACATTCTTTAGAACAGACTGTAGAGGCACAGTAGTTCAGACTGTAAATGAGCATTAGAACAGACTATTTATGAGTATTAGAAAATACTCTAGACATGCTTTAGAAGAGACTGTAGAGGTTGCAGAAATACAGACTGTAGACAAGCATTAGAACAGACTGTAGATGTGCAGTAGAACAGACTGTAGACGTTTATTAGAACAGACTGTAGACCTGCACTTAAAGAGACCGTAGATAAGCAGTAGTACAGACTATAGACTTGCATTACAAACAGAATGTATATGAGTATTAGACAAAAATGTAGACATTCTTTAGAACAGACTGTAGAGGTGCAGTAGTTCAGACTGTAAATGAGCATTAGAACAGACTATTTATGAGTATTAGAAAATACTCTAGACATGCTTTAGAAGAGACTGTAGAGGTTGCAGAAATACAGACTGTAGACAAGCATTAGAACAGACTGTAGAGTGCAGTAGTACAAACTGTAGATGTGCAGTAGATCAGAATGTAGACATTTTTAGAACAGATTGTAGATGTGCAGTAAAACAGACTTTAGTGGAAAAGACTGTAATAGAGCAGTAGTACAGACTTTAATCTGGCATTAGAACATACTGTAGAGGTGCAGTTGAACAGACTGTAGACGAGCATTAGAACAGCCTCTATATGAGTATTAGAAAACACTCTAGACATGCTTTAGAACAGATTGTAGAAGTGCAGTAGTTCAGACTGTAGACGAGCATTAGAACAGACTGTATATGAGTATTAGAAAACACTCTAGACATGCTTTAGAACAGAATGTAGAGGTGCAATAATACAGCCTGTAGATGAGCATTAGAAAAGACTGTAGAAGTGCAGTAGTACAGACTATAGACTTGCATTAGAACAGACAGTAGATGTACATTAGAACAGACTGTAGATGTGCAGTAAAACAGACGTTAGACGTGCAGTGGAAGAGACTGTAGTAGAGCAGTAGTACAGATTGTAAACTGGCATTAAAACAGACTGTACAGGTGCGATTGAACAGACTGTTGACATGCAGTTGAAAAGACTTCAGAGCAGCAGTAGTACATACTCTAGATTGGATTTAAAACTGACTGTAGACAAGCATTAGAACAGACTGTAAACGTCAGTAGAACAGACTGACAATATGCAAAAGAATAGATTGTAGAGATTCAGTAGTATAGACTGTGACGAGAATAAGAACAGACTGTATATGAGTATTAAAAAACACTGTAGACATGCTTTAGAACAGACTCTATATGAATATTAGAAAACACTCTAGACATGCTTTAGAACAGATTGTAAAGGTGCAGTAATACAGACTGTAGATGAGCATTAGTAAAGACTGTAGAAGTGCAGTAGTACAGACTGTAGATGTGCAGTAGAACAGATTGTAGACGTTTATTAGAACACACTGTAGATCTAGACTAGAACAGACCGTAGATGAGCAGTAGTACAGAATATAGACTTGCATTAGAACAGACAGTAGATGTGCATTAGAATAGACTTTAGATGTGCAGTAGTAGAGACTGTAGACGTTTATCAGAACAAACTGTAGATGTGCAGTAGAACAGACTGTAGACGTATATTAGAACAGACTGTAGACCTGCACTAGAACAGACTGTAGATGTGCATTAGAACAGACTGTAGATGTGCATTAGAACAGACTGTAGATGTGCAGTAGAACAGACTGTAGACGTTTATTAGAACAGACTGTAGACCTGCACTTAAAGAGACCGTAGATGAGCAGTAGTACAGACTATAGACTTGCATTACAAACAGATTGTATATGAGTATTAGACAAAAATGTAGACATTCTTTAGAACAGACTGTAGAGGCACAGTAGTTCAGACTGTAAATGAGCATTAGAACAGACTATTTATGAGTTTTAGAAAATACTCTAGATATGCTTTAGAACAGACTGTAGAGGTGCAGTAATACAGAATGTAGACGAGCATTAGAACAGACTGTAGAAGTCCAGTAGTACAAACTGTAGATGTGCAGTAGTACAGACTGTAGATGTACAATAGAAAAGACGGTAGAGGTGCAGTTAAACAGTTTGTAGACGTGCAGTAAAACAGACTTCAGAGAAGAAGTAGAACAGACTCTAGATTGGCTTTAGAACAGACTGTAGATGAGCATTAGAACAGACAGTAAACGACCTGTAGAACAGACTGACATGTGCATTGAATAGACTTAAGAGGTGCAATAGTACAGACTGTAGATTAGCATTAGAACAGACTGTATATGAGTATTAGAAAACACTGTAGATATGCTTTAGAACAGACTGTAGAGGTGCAGTAGTTCAGACTGTAGACGAGCATTAGAACAGACTGTATGTGAGTATTAGAAAACACTTTAGACATGTTTTAGAACAGACTGTAGAGGTTCAGTAGTTCAGACTGTAAACAAGCATTAGAACAAACTCTATATGAGTATTAGAAAACACTCTAGACATGCTTTAGAACAGACTTTAGAGGTTCAGTAATACAGACTGTAGACGAGCATTAGAAAAGACTGTAGAAGTGCAGTTGTACAGACTGTAGATGTGCAGAAGAAGAGACTCTAGATGTATATTAGAACAGACTGTAGACCTGCACTAGAACAGACTGTAGATGTGCATTAGAACAAACTGTAGATGTGCATTAGAACAGACTGTAGACGTTTATTAGAACAGACTGTAGACCTGCACTTAAAGAGACCGTAGATGAGCAGTAGTACAGACTATAGACTTGCATTAGAACAGATTGTATATTAGTATTAGAAAAAATGTAGACATTCTTTAAAACAGACTGTGGAGGTGCAGTAGTTCAGACTGTAAATGAGCATTAGAACAGACTATTTATGAGTTTTAGAAAATACTCTAGACATGCTTTAGAAGAGACTGTAGAGGTGCAGAAATACAGACTGTAGAAAAAGCATTAGAACAGACTGTAGAAGTGCAGTAGTACAAACTGTAGATGTGCAGTAGAACAGACTGTAGACATTTTTTAGAACAGACTGTAGACGTGCAGTAGAACAGACTGTAGATGGGCAGTAGTACAGACTGTAGACTTTCATTAGAACAGACAGTAGATGTACATTAGAACAGATTGTAGATGTGCAGTAAAACAGAATTTAGTGGAAGAGACTGTAATAGAGCAGTAGTACAGACTTTAATCTGACATTTGAACAGACTGTAGAGGTGCAGTTGAACAGACTGTAGACGAGCATTAGAAAAGACTCTATATGAGTATTAGAAAACACTCTAGACATGCTTTAGAACAGATTGTAGAGGTGCAGTAGTTCAGACTGTAGACGAGCATTAGAACAGACTGTATATAAGTATTAGAAAACACTCTAGACATGCTTTAGAACAGACTGTAGAGGTGCAATAATACAGACTGTAGACGAGCATTAGAAAAGACTGTAGAAGTGCAGTAGAAGAGATTGTAAATGTGCAGTAGAACAGGCTGTAGACGTTTATTAGAACAGACTGTCGACCTGCACTAGAACAGACCGTATATGAGCAGTAGTACAGACTATAGACATGGATTAAAACAGACTGTAGATGTGCATTAGAACAGACTTTAGAAGTGCAGTAGTAGACTGTAGATGTGTAGTAGAACAGACTGTAGACGTTTATCAGAACAGACTGTAGACGTGTAGAACAGACTGTAGATGAGCAGTAGTACAGACTGTAGACTTGCATTAGAACAGACTGTAGATGTGCAGTGGAACAGACTGTATATGAGTATTATAAAAACACTGTAGACATGCTTTAGAACAGACTGTAGAGGTGCAGTAGTTCAGACTGTAGACGAGCATTAGAACAGACTGTATATGAGTATTAGAAAAGACTCTAGACATGCTTTAGAAGAGACTGTAGAGGTGGAGTAATACAGACTGTAGAGAGCATTAGAACAGACTGTAGATGTGCAGTGGAACAGACTGTATATGAGTATTATAAAAAGACTGTAGACATGCTTTAGAACAGACTGTAGAGGTGCAGTAGTTCAGACTGTAGACGAGCATTAGAACAGACTGTATATGAGTATTAGAAAAAACTCTAGACATGCTTTAGAAGAGACTATAGAGGTGGAGTAATACAGACTGTAGACGAGCATTAGAACAGACTGTAGAAGTGCAGTAGTACAGACGGTAGATGTGCAATAGAACAGACTCTAGACGAGCAGTAGGACAGACTATAGACTTGCATTAGAACAGACAGTAGATGTACATTAGAACAGACTGTAGATGTGCAGTAAAACAGACTGTAGACATGCAGTGGAAGAGACTGTAGTAGAGCAGTAGTACAGATTGTAAACTGGCATTAAAACAGACTGTACAGGTGCGATTGAAAAGACTGTTGACATGCAGTTGAACAGACTTTAGAGCAGCAGTAGTACATACTCTAGATTGGATTTAAAACTGACTGTAGACAAGCATTAGAACAGACTGTAAACGTCCAGTAGAACAGACTGACAATATGCAAAAGAATAGACTGTAGAGATTCAGTAGTACAGACTGTAGACGAGAATAAGAACAGACTGTATATGAGTATTAAAAACACTGTAGACATGCTTTAGAACAGACTGTAGAGGTGCAGTAGTTCAGACTAAAGACGAGCTTTAGAACAGACTCTATATGAATATTAAAAAAAAACACTCTAGACATGCTTTAGAACAGATTGTAGAGGTGCAGTAATACAGACTGTAGATGAGCATTAGAAAAGACTGTAGAAGTGCAGTAGTACAGACTGTAGATGTGCAGTAGAACAGATTGTAGACGTTTATTAGAACACACTGTAGATCTAGACTAGAACAGACCGTAGATGAGCAGTAGTACAGACTATAGACTTGCATTAGAACAGACAGTAGATGTGCATTAGAATAGACTGTGGACGAGCATTAGAACAGACTATAGATGTGCATTAGAACAGACTGTAGATGTGCATTAGAACAGACTGTAGATGTGCAGTAGAACAGACTGACGATGTGCAGAAGAATAGATCGTAGAGGTGCAGTAGTTGAGACTTTACACGAGCATTAGAAAAGACTGTAGAGATGCTTTAGAACAGACTGTAGACGTGCAGTAGAACAGACTCTAGACAATTATTAGAACAGACTGGAGACGCCCAGTAGAACAGACTGTAGAAGTGCATTAGAAAAGACTGTAGACGTCTATTAAAACAGACTATAGTCGTGCTGTAGAACAGAATGTAGAAGTGCAGTTGAAAAGACTTCAGAGCAGCATTAGTACAGACTCTAGATTGGCTTTAGAACAGACTGTAGATGAGGTTTAGAACAGACTGTAAAGGTCCAGTAGAACAGACTGACAATTAGAAAAGATTGTAAATGTGCACTAAAACAGACTGTAGACGTGCATTAGAATAGACTGCAGTAGAGTAGTAAACTGGCATTAGAACAGACTGTAGACATGCAGTAGAACAGTCTGTAGATGTGCAGTAGAAGAGACTGTAGAGTTGCAGTAGTACAGAATGTTGATAATTATTAGAACAGACAGTAGACGTGCAGTAGATCAGACTGTAGATGTGCATTAGAACAGACTGTAGATGTGCATTAGTAGAGACTGAAGACCTTAGTCTTACAGTAGAACAGACTGTAGACGAGCAGTAGAACAGATTGTAGACTTGCAGTAGAACAGACTGTAGACCTGCAGTAGAAGAGACTGTAGAGGAGAAGTAGAACAAACTGTAGAGGTGGAGTAGTGAAGACTGTAGACAAGCATTAGAACAGTCTGTATATGAGTATTAGAAAACAATACTAGAAATGCTTTACAACAGACTGTAAAGGTGCAGTAATACAGACTGTAGACATTTATTAAAACAGACTGTAGACGTGCAGTAGAACAGACCGTAGATGAGTATTAGAAAACACTATAGACATGCAGTAAAACAGACTGCAGTAGAGCAATAGTACAGACTGTAAACTGGCATTATAACAGACTGTAGAGGTGCAATTAAACAGACTGTAGTCTTGCAGTTGAAAAGACTTCAAAGCAGCAGTAGTACAGACACTAGATTGGCTTTAGAACTGACTGTAGACGAGTATTAAAACAGACTGTATATGAGTATTAGAAAACACTCTAGACATGCTTTAGAACAGACTGTAGAGGTGCAGTTGTACAGACTGTAGACGAGCATTAGAACAGACTTTAAACGCCCAGTAGAACAGACTGACAATGTGCAGAAGAATAGACTGTAGAGGTGCAGTAGTACAGACTGTAGATGAGCATTAGAACAGACTGTATATGAGTATTAGAAAACACTGTGGACATGCTTTAGAACAGACTATAGAGGTGCAGTAGTTCAGACTGTAGACGAGCAGTAGAACCGACTGTATATGAGTATTAGAAAACACTACTAGAAATGCTTTACAACAGAATGTAGAGGTGCAGTAGAACAGACTGTAGACGTGCAGAACAGACTGTTGTTGAGCAGTAGTACAGGCTGTATACTTGCATAGGAACAGACTGTAAATGTGCATTAGAACAGACTGTAGATGTGCAGTAAAACAGACTGTAGACTTGCAATAGAGCAGACTGAATACGTGCAGTAGAACAGACTGTAGACATGCAGTAGAACAGACTGTAGAGGTGGAGTTGTAAAGACTTTTATTGGGCATTAGAACAGACTGTAGACAAGCAATAGAACAGATTGTAGATGTGCAGAAGTATAAACTGTAGACCTGCATTAGAAGTGACTGTAGATGCGCAGTAGAAAAGACTGTAAGAAGCAGTAGTACAGAATGTAGACAATTATTACAATAGACTCTAGATGTGCAGTAGAACAGACTTTAGATGAGCATTAGAACAGACTGTAAACGTCCAGTAGAACAGACTGACAATGTGCAGAAGAATAGACTGTAGGGGTGCAGTAGTACAAACTGTATACCAGCATAAGAACAGACTGTATATGAGTATTAGAAAACACTGTAGACATGCTTTAGAACAGACTGTAGAGATACAGTAATACACACTGTAGACAAGCATTTGAAATGACTGTAGAAGTGCAGTAGTACAGACTGTAAATGTGCAGAACAGACTGTAGACGTTTATTAAAAGAAACTGTAGACGTGCAGTAGAACAGACCGTAGATGAGCATTAGAACAGACTGTAGAGCTGCAGTTGAACAGACTTCAGAGCAGCAGTAATACAGACACTAGATTGGCTTTAGAACTGACTGTAGAGGAGCATTAGAACAGACTGTATATGAGTATTAGAAAACACTCTAGACATGTTTTAGAACAGACGGTAGAGGTGCAGTAATACAGACTGTAGACGAGCATTAGAACAGACTGTAGATGTGCAGTAAAACAGACTGTTGACGTGCAGTAGAACAGACTGCAGTAGAGCAGAGGTACAGACTGTAAACTGGCATTAGAACAGACTGTTGAGATGCAGTTGAAAAGACTGTAGACGTGCAGTTGAACAGCCTGTAGATGTGCATTAGAAGAGACTGTACACATCCAGGAGAACAGACTCTAGATATGGAGTAGTACAATCTAAAGACCTGCGTTAGAACAGACTGTGGACGATTATTAAAAAGACTATAGACGTGAATTTGAACAGACTGTAGATGAGTATTAGAAAAGACTGTAGACATGCTTTAGAACAGACTGTAGAGGTGCAGTAGAAGAGACTGTAGAGGTGCAGTATTACAGAATGTTGACAATTATTAGAACAGACTGAATACATGTAGTTGAACAGCCTGTAGATGTGCATTAGAAGAGACTGTAGTTGTACAATAGAACAGACTGTAGACGAGAGCATTAGAACCGACTGTACACATCCAGGAGAACAGACTGTAGATATGGAGTAGTACAGACTAAAGACTCGTTAGAACAGACTGTGGACGAGCATTAGAACAGACTATAGACATGCATTAGAACAGACTGTAGATGAGTATAAGAAAAGACTGTAGACATGCATTAGAAAAGACTGTAGAGGTGCAGTAGAAGAGACTGTAGAGGTTCAGTATTACAGAATGTTGACAATTATTAGAACAGACTGAAGACGTGCAGTAGAACAGACTGTAGAGGTGCAGTTGTACAGACTGTAGACGAGCATTAGAATAGACTGTTGATGTGCAGTAGAAAAGACTGTAGACGCATAATAGAACATACTGTAGATGAGCATTAGAACAGAATGTAGGTGTCCATTAGAACAGACTGTAGATGTGCAGTAGTAAAGACTAAAGTCCTGCATAAGAATAGACTGTGGACGAGCATTAGAACAGACTATAGACGTGCTTTAGAACAGACTGTAGATGTCCATTAGAACAGACTGTAGATGTGCAGTAGAACAGACTGACGATGTGCAGAAGAATATACCTCAGAGGTGCAGTAGTTGAGACTTTACACGAGCATTAGAAGACACTGTACATGAGTAGTAGAAAAGACTGTAGACATACTTTAGAACAGACTGTAGAGGTGCAGTAGTAC
>JALDNG010003187.1:0-29982 GCA_024349245.1 Neodontobutis hainanensis | reverse complement strand
CATGAATTGTTAGATTAAACCCACTGATTCTGCACTGTTAATTTTACAAATTAGCACTGTCAACCCTCATTAACATTCACACCACTAGGCTATTGCTACATAGTCACTGCTTAATACTAGCATAAGGTCATTTCACTCAGAAATAGACTTTATACCAACTTCCACTTCAACAATTCCTTCTTTTATTACTTTCAATCTGACTTATTTGACTTAATACCCCTTTTATTTTAATTTAATTGTAATTTTATTTTATTTTAAATAAAATAAAATGTTAACTTTAATTTTTATTCCTTCATTTTTTTTTTTATTATTTACACTTTTACTCAGATTTTCAAAAATCCTTTCACAGTCTGCTTGAGTTTACGCCTTCTTCGTAACACTCTACAAGTAGTAACTCTCTCCTTGCAGTTAAACGTAATCTAACAATAACTCACTTTCTCAGAGAAACCCCATTTCTCAACAAGTCTGACTCACAGTCTACAGGTTCTGGTAGTCCCATCAAGCTTCTGGATCACTTAGACTAGGCTCTAAATGATTTAACAGAACAGGTGCTACCCCAATATGTTGACGAGATTCAGACCACACCTCCCAACGAGCTAGATTCAGTTCTTAGCTCCTTGATTAGCATTGCGCTAACCTCTAAGCCAAAAGACAAGGATCTAACTAAGCTGTTAGGTCAAATGGCTACTGTTATGCGCGCGCAGCAGAAACACGCTGAGGATCTCCTGGCACGCAGCCACGAGAAAATCCAGGTCCAGAAACAGGACCTCGCCCGCTTCCAACGCGATATCAAGACATTGAATCAGGAACTCCAGCTGACCCAAGGAGCCCTGGAGAATTCTGAAAAACAGAACCAAGAGTTACAAACTCTTGCACAAACACTCCAAAAGACAGAACCTGACTTTGAGGAGTTACACACCAAACTCCAGATAACTGAGGGGACCCTCAGTGACCTAAGGAACGAGCTGAGCGAAAAAAGGTCTGCTCGTGACCTAGCAGAACTGCAGCTCAGTGACCATCGCAATGAGCACGACGCTATGCGAGAGGAACTCATCAAAGCAGGCAAAAGTGCACAGCTGTCCGCGAATATGCTGGCACAGGAAGCTCGGCGGAGAGAGTCCCTGAGTGCACGGGTAGAGGCCCTCACTCAACAAGGTGACTTAGACCGCCAGCTTATTGAACAACTTCAGGCGTGCTTAACAGAAGCCGCCCAGATACAACCAGGTAACAAAACAGAGTTTAAAAGCACTCCGAACCAAGTGCTGGTTACACCGGCATACCAACCTGTTAAACCAAGGAAAACTCCCAGGAGGAGCTACCTCACTAACTAATCTGATTTCTCGACCCCTACCGCCTCGCTTGGACGCAACGGAAGAGGACCAACCGGTGCCGAGAGCCCGGCCGTCTTTCCGCGAGCTTCCACAGGTAGGCATTCGGATTACTTCGCACTACCAACAGGTAGGCAATCGGACTTTGTCCACAACCAGCTTTGAAACAGAGACATCTGGACTACGGTCCCACTAACAGAGACTTTGACAAAATTGCGCGTCATATCACTCGCTTTGAGCCCCATCAAGGAGCGTCTTATGGCGTGAGTGCTTATCTTCGCGACATTGAATTCTACCTACAAAGAATACCCAATGTTACTGCTGCGGACAAAATCTTTCTGATAAAACTAACATCAAGCAGAGATGTTAGTAGCTTCATCGAACGTCAACCTCCTGAGGTCCAAGCTGACTTTGATCTCCTTAGTCAGTCTCTCATGGTGGAATTCTGACTGCCGCCCTAATGATCAAACAGGCACGGCCAGAGTCCCCACAGCTATACTATCATCACAAAGCTTATTTCGGTCCACTCAATGAACCAAACATGGAGGAGGATGAAAACTTCAAAGCCCTCTTTGTGCAAAACCTCCATCCAACTACCAGCCATCATCTTGGCGTTTCTGCATGCCCACAAACGCAGACCAGCCACCAACTTCGCGAGCTGGCAATGCGGGCATTCACTAAACAGAGGCTGAGGCAGACTAAACGTCAAAAGCCAGACACTCTTGTCACCGTAGATCGGAGCCTAGCGCTCGAAGGAGCGCCGACCTCCAATCCAAATGGCCCAGGAGCCTCCCGCTTTCCAGACAGGAAAGAGGGACCTCGACCACACAAAGAGAGCCGGGTCCACACCCGACCTGGCCTGAACGTGAAGTTCAAAGACCAGGGCCCTCAATGGAGACCTCGGTTCGAAAATAAATTTCGAACCAATCCAAACCGTAACCAAGGGGGTCCTATCAAAACCGCTGACGACAGGAGAAACCATTATCGTCTGTCCCAAGACCAACGATCATCAGGTAGCTCACCTGTCAAACGACAAAATCATGCGAGAGACCGAGCCCTGAAACTCAGACTGATCGCGATAGCGAGGAGTCTGACTACAGAGGAGGCTCGGGCCATAGAACGCATACTCAACGAATGCGCGAAAAGTCCAAGGACAAGGCTGATCTGTATACGGTGGAGGCCTCTAAGGCCCCGATTCAGACACAGTCACAACCGATCCAAGTCGACTTAACACGCAACGAAAATACAGAGTCTACTGAAGGGAATGAACATCTCCCAGACCTGTACCTAGGCTCTGACGATCCAGAGCCACTCAATGACATTGTCCAGGACCCTAGCATGGACAACACGGAGGGAAGTGATCCAGATCACAAATACCTCAGTCCGTCTAGCGCCGTCCAAGTGAACCCAAACATCGGGCTGTGCCATGACCACGCCACGACTATCGAATGTGAAACACCCTTTCACCAATTTCTGGGTCACCTAACTGAAAAGGGAGTAGCTCAAAGCTTTATCTCTCTGTCTTGTTAGAAGACCACTTGACGCACAAAGCACTTCTCGACACAGCCGCTGACATCAGCCTAATTTCAGGCAACCTGTTCAGATCACTCCAGGCTATAGCGAGAAGATCCCACAGGGACTTGAAGTCCCACCCGTGCTCTTTAGAAATAAGGCCTTACTCTGATGATCGGACGATCATCAACAAGGTAGCCTTAGTCCAACTGACCATCGGACCCATGACACTGATACACCCAGTGTACGTGTCCCACCTTGACAATGTCCCACTTCTGATTGGAAAAGACATCCTCAATCGCTTTGAACCACTGATCAACTTCAAGCAGCTGAAGATTTGGGCCCAAGTGCGAGAACCACTTCCAATCTTCCTGAATGAATCTCAGTGCTATGCGATTGATAGGGAATCACCAATCAGCAGGGTAGCCACCGACATCGCTGGTACAACAACCATGCAACCTCGGTGCGAACCAAACCCCTTTACATTGCGTGACAACTTCCTATGCACGCTGAAGGACCCATTAGTGATGACACCCCAGATTGTCAATGGCATCTCACTGGAAGCAACTCCAGTCGACAATGTCGTGATGGCCTTATGGGCTGACAAATCTGCCATCAGCCAGGAGCTGTTTAACACTCTAACGCAGATAAACCCGTGCCTGACCTTCATAAAGAAGCGCACTAGGTTCCCTGCTAACCCCACACCGACTCATGCGTTAACCGCCATCGGTCTATGCTCTGCCATCGTACGATGGAACAAAAGAGAACTGACCCACACGTTTGCTGTCATCCCTAATCTCTCACATTCAGTGTACATTGGGGCTGACATGCTAGTCAGACTCGACGCACAAGTCGACACCATTAACAACGTTCTCTGGTCCCTGACTGGAGTACGTAAAGAATCACTTTCACTGACCAAAGGAAACTTGAGATCGGGTCAAGCGATCCCGGCGTGTGTCAGGTAAGTAACGACTGCCATCTCACGATACCGCCCGTAACATCATGGACATACGTCTGAAAGCGTTTCCAGGACAACAAGTTAACTCTTCACAAGCGTTCTTCCAACCGTCGCCTCTGTTCGTTGAGTTAGGCTTGTCTGTCCAGGCAACACCCTGGTCGAGCTCGACTCTCGATCAACACACGTGCTAGTGCAGAATCCTACTGCCAATAGCATTCTCGTCCCGAAGGCCACACCTTTAGGTTGGCTGATTGACACTAGGTTCCATGACTGTGAACTCAGAATCCCAGTCATAGGGGCGTATGCCACACTCACTCGCGACTGAACAACAGGAGACCGGAGTTGTCTACACAAAACCTTCGGAGCAATCGCCATATACCCTCACTTGTGGTCGATACCGACACTATCTGCAGGGTCGATCTGGCTGATGCTGAGGTAATGGTTGTACAGACAGGCTCCCTGCTCTCCTCGATACAGACAAAGACCTGAACGATCAGGCAGACCTCATGGCAAAACAAGGGGCTCTAGACAAAGCTCTCTGGCAATTCCAGCCAGAAACCTCGTCGATCGACCCCTTCAAACCCAACCCACCCATTCTGTCTGTCTGGTTACCCGATCTAAGGCAACCGCAACCGTGCCTCGGCTCTGACCCCTGCAGACCCATCAACTTCCTTTCTTTCTTTCACTGGTTCCGGCCTCGTTGCCCTTCAAGCAGCGGACTCGGCAATCCACAAACTTATGCTTTACCTTTCAGACCCGATGTCTAACCCCATCGTAGACACTGACTTTTCCTCCGGCGCATATCTTACAAAGCTATGGGCGGTGCGCTCAACTCCACCTGCGTCATGGCTTGCTTGTCTCGTCTCTGACACCCTCACTTCACCTGCGTTCGTAGTGCCTCAGAGCCTAAGGGGGGTCATGCTAACGCACGCACATGACGCTCCTTTAGCAGGCCACAGAGGTGTCCGCGCAACACATCAGGCACTTCAACAAGTGGCATACTGGCCACACATGCAAATGGCCGTGGCAGAATACATCAAAGGCTGCCTAGTATGCTGCCAATCTCAACCGACAAGACCACTCCATCGTGCACCCTTACAAAGAAGGGGCATTTCTTTTCTGTGGTCTGACCTCCAAATCGATTGGATGGGACCCTGACTAAATCAACAAGGGGCAACAAATACATCCTAATGGTCACCTGTGCCTTCACTAAATGGGTGAAAGGACTTCCAGCCCCAAAGCGACACGGCACAGACCACAGCCTTTCTACTCATGAACCACGTGTTCTCCAGATTCGCTTACCCTGTAAGGTCGATTCTGACCGTGGGACTCACTTCACCGCCGAGGTGATGGGACAACTGTGGCAAACCATGGGCAAAATTCCACGTCAGCCACCACCCCAGTCCTCAGGCCAAGTAGAAAGAGCAAACCGACGGTGATCGACATCCTAAAGAAATATGTTGCATCTAATCACCGAGACTGGGACGTCAAACTGCACTTGGTCCTGATGGCTATCAGAGCCACGCCACACACGGCGACCGAGTCTCCCGTTTGAGCTCATGACCGGTAGGCAGATGATGCTTCCCCTACACTTACTGTATCAGCCAGGAGAGGCTAACATCGCTCGGCCTATACCTCACACCAGTACATGGCTGATCTCCAGGCACACCTGAGAATCACCTTCGCCTTTGCCCAGGAAAAACTAGGCAAAAGGGCAGAAGGACGTAAGGTCTATTATGACCAAAAGTCATCTAGGGACGAACTACAGGTGGGAGACAAAGTGTGGTACTACATGTTCAGCCAACTCACTGGACAAACAAGAGGTGGTACCAACCGACTAACGCTGAAATTCCTCCCGCGTTGGGCGGACCACACCATTGTCAACAAACTATCCCGGTGGTGTATCAGATAAAGATCACCAAAGGGAGAAAGGAACCCACTCTCAAGTGGATACACTGCAACCAGATAAAGTTGCACAAAACCCCATGGGATCTACAGGGGCGTTCACGCTCCCAAGTAGTCTTAAGCGGATCCCTTAGCTCGCAGTAACCACTAACAACTAACTTCTAACCTCTAACTCTGATTTCCTAACTCTTTTCACCTTTCAGTGGTAACTGTGAGTAATTCAATAACTGTAACTGATAACTCTGGTTTTCCTGTCAATGAATCAATTCTCGTTGCAACCGCCGCTGTGTGTACCTTGCGTAACCTCGGGTGCTCACAAGCGAATACCGCTAACATTTCCACTGTAATAGACAAGTCTCGGAGTAACAGCAGCAACTCCAAACGTTTAAAAAAAAAACGTCGAAAGACACTGTGTCAGTGGTAAACACTCACAGTGAGACTCTAAAACCAACCAAACCAAACTGTAGACCATACACACACTCAAATGGTCGCCTTGCTGATAAATGACACGCTCATAGACATCAGCTCCTCAGTGGACAGCCGAGCAATGAGAAGAATTCTTTGAAGGATCACGCATAACCATTATGTCCCTTACATAATCACTATGTATGTATATCCTTGTCCCTAAATGCATAAAAAGTCCCTCCAAGTTATGATCCTCCTAACATATTTTCTTTTATTATAAACACCTCCCTAAACTTTAAACAAACTAAATGAGACAGCTCTCTCATTTCTTTATTTCACAATAAGTCCTTCTTTAAGTGATAAACTTAATCTATCTCCATTAGCAACGGATATAATACAAACCAAGTAAAGCCCCTTTACACTTGTATACTTTTCCTTAATCACGTTTGCATCATTACACCTGTTATGACGCCAAACTATGTGTTTAACGTGTGGCTTACTCCCTGGTCTGCAAGGATGTTGACACGGAAACTTGTGAAACCAGCTTCGTGGTCGAAAGGGGGACTGTAGCAGATCAGCCTCCAGAACGCCACACGGATTATAACATTTGTTTAATCACTTACAGACCTCCAAACTGTTTCACTAAGGGTCTTCAAGATTAACAACTGTTGTTTCACCATCGGCCTCCAGAGACAGGCCGTGGATGTAAATCTTGAGAAGAAGACATGCTAACCCGTTTTCTTTCAGATAAAAGGACACCAACGTGTTTTGCCAAGGACAGGAAACTTATTAATGACTTTGTTTTGCTTTTATAAGAATTGGAACTTCGTTCTACCCAGCACCGTGTCAAAGGTGACACATGGAACATCACAGACTGCTAGGCGCCATGTCCAAAAGCCGTAAATCCTGTAGATAAGGTGTCCATCCAGCTTTCTCGAGAACACTTTATTCTAATCCTGATTAACAGTTGAAAATGTCTTTGATCATAGTCGTTCGGGCATGGTCAAACACTACCCCCTTTTGGTTTAACTGGACAAATGACTCTGCACTCAAGAAGGACATTTGGTGTTATTTCATTAAAGGACATTTTGTTATTTTATTACTTAGATAGATTGTGAATGTACTAACAATTATACTGTTTGTTTCCAGGATGCAGAGTTTTACAAGTCAACTAATTCCTTCCATTCCTACAGAGTTACGTTTTATGTTAATAAAATGTAATGAATATATGTTTTTATAATAAGTCTGACAAATGTTTCTTTGCATAATCCTGCAAGTACGAATGTGTTTGTGTGTTTTACGAAAACCAAGGAAAATAGGGTGAAACAAAAGGAATGTTTAAGACTTAGTTTAAACATTTAAACTCCCCAAAGCAATGCCTTCCTCCGTAAGACACACCCTGTCAAAAAGTGTTAAAAGTGACCGCTGGTCAAAACACGCTCTCTCTGCACTACTCTCCGTCTCCTCTTCACTTCGCACTGGACCTCTTGTCCGTTCAGGGCCGTAGGCCTCGAACCTCTCACAAGCTCGGACCTCGTGTAACGAGTAAATTTTCTTTGTACTTTAAAGCCTGCAAGTTTAGCTTGCGCGATAAAGTTTCCTTCACAAAGCTGTTCAAAGTAGCTTACTTCCTGCCAGCCTGCCAACAAAAGGAAGTTGCCTCGCTTTTATTTTTGAAGATTTCCTGCCTGCTAAAGAGTTAGCTTGACTAAAATCTAACTTTCTCGAGCAAGTTTAAGCCAGCAACACAGCCGCTAAACCTTCTCCAGTGGACTTCGCAATAACTTTGAAAGACTCAATTTTACTCGGTGTACGACGCTGATGCTAAAAGGCTTGGCTAGTTGTGACAGTAACGAGACGCTTTTTGAATCTCCGGGCCCACGGCAGCCCCTCTGGAGAGTGGAAATAACAGGCCATCCTGGAGGCGACAAACGTCATCGGTTGCGACAGGGTTCGGACAACCTCTAGACCTCTCGTCGCTAAGATCTGAGACCAATCACGACCCCCAGGGTGAGTCTAAACGTTAGTTACACAAGTTTGGCATCTAACTGTCTAAACATAACAGCCTTGGCCTCAGAAACCGTCATCGAACCCCTTTAAACGCTCCGTAACAGCCCCTCATCTAATAATAGAGTTAATAATCAATAGGCCTACTTTCTTTTGTTTCACAAAATCCTCTGAAAGTAAAGTGTTTTATCGTTCTTTGATTTACCCATTCATGTGTCAATAATTATCCCTTTGTGTCATTTCCCTGTCATTATTCACTGTTTAAATTTTTATAATCTTTAATAAAACCCCATAAAGACATTTACTGTTTCAATGTTTAATTCATTAATTTTAAACGAAGAATTTACTTCCTTTAGATTAATGAGACTAGACTAAACAGTTTCTCTGGAGCTGTTCAAAACTAGAGTGGTGCCCGAAGAAATTAATATTTTGATAAGCAAAATATTAATTATTAAATTTCATAATTAATATTCATATTAATTATTAATTAATAAGACCATATTCCTACAGTCTACAGTCTGTTCTTCTGCACATCTACAGTCTGTTCTAACTGCACATCCACAGTCTGTTCTAATGTAAGTCTACAATCTGTACTACTGCTCATCTATACTCTGTTCTACTGCACGTCTACAGTCTGTTCTTATAAACGTCTACAGTCTGTTATACTACACATCTACAATCTCTACTACTGCACTTCTAAAGTCTGTTCTAATGCACATCTACAGTCTGTTCTAATGCTCGTCCACAGTCTGTACTACTGCATCTCTAGAGTCTATTCTTCTGCACATTGTCAGTCTCTTCTACTGGGCGTTTACAGTCTGTTCTAATGCTTGTCTACAGTCTTTACACGAGCATTAGAACAGACTGTATATGAGTATTAGAAAAGACTGTAAACGTCAGTAGAACAGACTGACAATGTGCAGGAGAATAGACTGTAGAGATGCACTAGTACAGACTGTAAACGCGCATTAGAACAGACTGTATATGAGTATTAGAAAACACTCTAGACATGCTTTAGAACAGACTGTAGAGGTGCAGTAGTTCAGACTATAGACTAGCATTAGAACAGACTATATATGAGTATTAGAAAATACTCTAGACATGCTTTAGAACAGACTGTAGAGGTGCAGTTGTTCAGACTATAGACGAGCATTAGAACAGACTGTAGATGTGCAGTAGAAGAGACTGTAGAGCTGCAGTATTATAGACTGTCGACAATTATTAGAAAGGACTGTAGGCGTGCAGTAGAACGGACTGTAGACAATTATTAGAACAGACTGTAGACTTGCAGTAGAACAGACTGATGATGCTGCAGAAGAATAGACTTTAAAGGTGCATTACTACAGACTGTACACGAGAAATAGAACAGACTGTATATGAGTATTAGAATAGACTGTAGACATAATTTTAGAACAGACTGTAGAGGTGCAGTAGTACAGACTCTAGACAAGTAGTAGTTCAGACTGTCGACTTGCATTAGAACAGACTGTAGATGTGCATTAGAACAGACTGTAGATGTACAATAGAACAGACTGTAGAGGTGCAGTTCAACAGACTGTAGACGTGCAGTTGAACAGTCTTCAGAGCAGCAGTAGTACAGACTCTAGATTGGCTGTAGAACAGACTGTAGACGATCATTAGAATAGACTGTAAACGTCTAGTAGAACAGACTGTCAATGTGCAGAATAATAGATTCTAGAGGTGCAGTAGTACAGACTGTAGATGAGCATTAGATCAGACTGTATATGAGTATTAGAAAACACTGCAGACATGCTTTAGAACAGACTGTAGAGGTCTAGTTGTACAAACTGTAGACGAGCATTAGAACAGACTGTAGAGGAACAGTAGAACAAACTGTAGAGGTCGAGTAGTAAAGACTGTTATTGGGTAATAGAACAGACGATATTCGAGCAATAGAACAGACTATAGATGTGCAGTAGTATAGACTGTAAGAAGCAGTAGTACAGAATGTAGACAATTATTAGAACAGACAGAAGACGTGCAGTAGAAAAGACTGTAGACGAGCATTAGAACAGACTGTAAATGTCCAGTAGAACAGACTGACCATGTGCAGAAGAATAGACTGTAGTGGTGCAGTAGTACAGACTGTAGACGAGCATTAGAACAGACTGTATATGAGTATTAGAAAACACTGTAGACATGCTTTACAACAGACTGTAGAGGTGCAGTAGTTGACTGTAGATGATCATTAGAACAGACTGTATATGAGTATTAGAAAACACTAATAGAAATGCTTTACAACAGACTGTAGAGGTGCAGTAGAACAGACTGTAGACGTGCAGTAGAACAGACTGTAGTTGAGCAGTAGTACATACTGTATACTTGCATAGGAACAGACTGTATATGTGCATTAGAACAGACTGTAGATGTGCAGTAAAACAGACTGTAGACTTGCAATAGAGCAGACTGAAGACGTGCAGTAGAACAGACTTAAGATGCGCTGTAGAACAGACTGTAAACATGCAGTAGAACAGACTGTAGACATGCATTAGAAAAGACTGTAGATGTGCATTAGAACAGACTGTAGATGTGCAGTAAAACAGACCGTAGTTATACAGTAGAACAGACTGCATTAGAGCAATAGTACAGGCTGTAAACTGGCATTAGAACAGACTGTAGAGGTGCAGTTGTACAGACTGTAGATGTGCAGTAAAACAAACTGTAGATGAGCAGTAGTACAGACTGTAGACTTGCATTAGAACAGACTGTAGATGTCAAGTTCTGTGTGTTTTTAACTGACTACAGCTCTGCCCAAACTTGAAAACTGCTTTATCTCTGATGAATGCAAAGGACAACTCAAAACTGTTCTTTCTTTTTCTTTTTTTCCTAAAGATGATCGGGGTGGAACAGAATAGGTTGATAACCTTTAAAATATACAAACCAAAGCAGAAATTAGTTGCAAATAAATCACAAATAACTCAATACCACTTCCTCAAATAGTAAATGTCAAACCAAACAGTCATTTTAATTAACCTATGGTCTCTAATTAAACTTATATAATTTAAACAATACACATGCTTAGAGTAATGTTCACATAAAGTATTCACTATTTGATTTAAATTGGACATTACAACCAAGCAAACAAAATCATACAAAAGTCTTAACTCAACACAAACAAACACACAGTCCACTTTTGTCCTACCAGTTGTGTCCTTGGATAATCAGGAGCTGTGGTCAAAGTTTCTTTTCCTCAGGAACAAGTGAGATGGCCAACTGAGCTTTTACAAAACATTTCAACTGCCATGCACTCTGTGTGTGCGCGCTGGTAATTATGGTCCCAAGAGCACTTCCTGGAAGTTGGTTCCATAACCTTTTGATGCGTGGTTGCCCCTGCAGTTTGGGAGTGCTCTTAGTAATTTGAGTAAAAATAGGCTGAGTGCTCAGGACAACTTGTACCTTGAATTGACATAACAGTAGATGTGCAGTAAAACAGACTGTAAACGTGCAGTAGAACAGACTGCAGTAGAGCAGAGGTACAGACTGTAAACTGGCATTAGAACAGACTGTTGAGATGCAGTTGAACAGACAGTAGGACGTGCAGTTGAACAGACTGTAGATGTGCATTGGAACAGACTAAAGGCGTACAATAGAACAGACTGTAGACGAGCAGTAGAACACACTAAAGACCTGCATTAGAACAGACGGTGGGAGCATTAGAACAGACTGTAAAGTCCAGTAGAACAGACTAACAATTAGAACAGATTGTAGATGTGCAGAAAAACAGACTGTAGGCAGTAAAATAAACTGCAGTAGAGCAGTAGTAAAGACTGTAAACTGGCATTAGAACAGACTGTAGACATGCAGTAGAACAGACTGTAGATGTGCAGTAGAACAAACTGTTGAGGTGCAGTAATACAGACTGCAAACGAGCATTATACAGACTGTAGAAGTGCAGTAGTACAGACTGTAGATGTGCAGTAGAACAGAATGTAGACGTTTATTAGAACAGACTGTATACCTGCAGTCGGACAGACTGTAGATGTGCTTTAGAAAAGACTGTAGACGTTTATTAAAAATAGACTATAGTCGTGCAGTAGAACAGACTGTAGATGTGCAATAGAACAGACTGTAGAGGTGCAGTTGAACAGACTGTAGATGTGCATTAGAACAGACTGTAGATGTGCATTAGAAGAGACTGTAGACAATTATTAAAATAGACAATAGTTGTGCAGTAGAACAGACTGTAGACAAGCATTAGAAATTACTGTAAACGTCCAGTAGAACAGACAATGTGCAGAAGAATAGACTCTAGAGGTGCATTACTACAGACTGTAGATGAGCATTAGAACATACTCTATATGAGTATTAGAAAACACTGTAGAAATGCTTTAGAACAGACTGTAGAGATGCAGTTGTATAGATTGTAGACAAGCATTAAAACAGACTGTAGAAGTGCAGTACTTCAGACTGTAGATGTGCAGTAGAAAAGACTATTGAGGTGCAGTAGTACAGAATGTCGACATTTATTATTGCCCTTCTACTGTCTCTTCTAATGCTCGTCTACTGTCTGTATTACTGCACCTCTACAGTCTGTACTAAAGCACATCTACAGTCTGTTCTAATGCTCGTCCACAGTCTATTCTTATGCAGGTCTTTAGTCTTTACTACTGCACATCTACAGTCTGTTCTAATGGACGCCTACATTCTGTTCTAATGCTCATCTACAGTCTGTTCTATTGCACGTCTACAGTCTTTTCTACTGCACATCAACAGTCTGTTCTAATGCTCATCTACAGTCTGTACAACTGCACCTCTACAGTCTGTTCTACTGCATGTCTACAGTCTGATCTAATGCCATTTTACAGTCTGTACTATTGCTCTACTGCATTCTATTCTACTGCATGTCTACAGTCATTTTTACTGCACATCTACAATCTGTTCTAATTGTCAGTCTGTTATACAATCTACAGTCTGTACTAATTCTGCTCTGAAGTCTGTTCAACTGCACGTCTACAGTCTGTTCAACTGCACCTCTACAGTCTGTACTACTGCACTTCTACAGTCTGTTCTAATGCTTGTCTACAGTCTGTATTACTGCACCTCTACAGTCTTTTATAAATGCATGTCTACAGTGTTTTCTAAAACTCATATACAGTCTGTTCATTTGCTCATCTACAGTCTGTACTACTGCAGCTCTAGAGTCTATTCTTTTGCACATTGTCAGTTTGTTCTACGGGATGTTTACAGTCATTTCTATTGCTCGTTTACAGTCTGTTCTAAGGTAATTCTAGAGTCTGTACTACTGCTGCTCTGATTTCTGTTCACCTGCACGTCTACAGTCTGTTTTACTGCATATCTACAATCTGTTCTAATTGTCAGTCTGTTCTACTGGACGTTTACAGCCTGTTCTAAAGCTCATCTACAGTCTGTTCTAAAGCCAATCTAGAGTCTGTACAACTGCTGCTCTGACATCAGTTCAAATGCACATCTATAGTCTGTTCAACTGCACGTCTACAGTCTGTTCTAATGCACATCTACAGTCTATTCTAATGCAAGTCTACAGTCTGTACTACTGCTCATCTACAGTCTGTTCTATTGCACGTCTACAGTCTGTTCTGAGAAACGTCTACAGTCTGTTCTACTACACATCTACAGTCTGTACAACTGCTCTACTGCAGTCTATTCTACTGCACTTCTACAGTCTGTTCTACTGCACGACTATAGTCTGTATTAATAAATGTCTACAGTCTCTTCTACCGCACATCTACAGTTTGTTCTAGTGGTTGTCTACAGTCTGTACTACTTCACCTCTACACTCTGTGTTAAAGCATGTCTACAGTCTTTTCTAATACTAATGTACAGTCTGTTCTAATTCTCGTGTAAAGTTTTAACAACTGCACCTCTACAGTATATTATTCTGCACATCGTCAGTCTTTTCTAATGCACATCTACAGTCTGTTCTAATGGGACGTATACAGTCTGTTCTAACGCTCGTCTACAGTCTGTTCTATTGTACGTCTACAGTCTCTTATAATGCTACTTTACAGTCTGTACCTCTGCTCTACCGCATTTTGTTCTACTGCACGTCTACAGTCTTTTATAAACGTCTATAGTCTATTCTACTGCATTTCTACAGTCATTACTACTGTACTTCTAAAGTCTATTCTAATGCTCATCAACAGTCTGTTCTAATGCAAGTCTACAGTCTGTGCTACTGCTCATCTACAGTCTGTACTACTGCACTTCTAAAATCTGTTCTAATGCTCATCTGCAGTCTGTATTACTGCACCTCTACAATCTGTTCTAAAGCATGTCTACAGTATTTTCTAATACTCATATACAGTCTGTTCTAATGCTCGTCTACAGTCTGTACTACTGCACATCTACAGTCTCAACTACTGCACTTCTAAAGTCTGTTCTAATGCACATCTACAGTCTGTTCTAATGCAAGTCTACAGTCTGTACTACTGCTCATTTACGGTCTGTTCTACTGCAGGTCTACAGTCTGTTGTAATAAACGTCTACAGTCTGTTCTACTGCACATCTATAGTCTGTACTACTGCACTTCTACAGTCTGTTCTAATGTACATCTACAGTCTGTTTTACTGCTCATATACAGTCTGTTCTACTGCACGTCTACAGTCTGTTCTAAAGCCAGTCTAGAGTTTGTTCTACTGCTGCTCTGAAGTCTGTTCAACTGCATGTCTGTAGTCTGTTAAACTGCACCTCTACGTCTGTTCTATTGTATGTCTACATTCTGTTCTAATGCACATCTACAGTCTGTTCTAATGCAAGTCTACAGTCTGTACTACTGCTCGTGTACAGTCTGTACTACTGCACCTCTACAGTCTGTTCTAAAGCATGTCTACAGTCTATTCTAATACTCATACACAGTCTGTTCTAATGCTCGTCTACAGTCTCTACTAACGGACCTTTAAATTTTATTCTTCTGCAACATCATTAGTCTGTTTTACTGGACATCTACAGTCTGTTCTATACACTTATATAGTCTCTTCAAATACTCGTCCACAGTCTGTTCTAATGCAGTCTGTACTACTGCACATCTATAGTCTGTTCTATTGCTCGAATACAGTCTGTTCTAATGCCCAATAAAAGTCTTTACTACTCCACCTCTACAGTTTGTTCTACTTCTCCTCTACAGTCTGTTCTACTGCAGGTCTACAGTCTGTTCTAATGCCAGTCTAAAGTCTGTACTACTGCTGCTCTACAGTCTGTTCTACTGCAAGTCTACATTCTGTTCTACTGCACATCTACAGTCTGTTCTAATGCACATCTACAGTCTGTTCAACTGCAAGTCCACTGTCTCTTCTACTGCTCTTCTGCAGTCTGTTCTACTGCACGACTCTAGTCGGTTTTATTAAAGGTCTACAGTCTCTTCTAATGCACATCTACAGTCTGTACTACTGCACCTCTACAGTCTGTTCTAAAGCATGTCTACAGTCTATTCTAATACTCATACACAGTCTGTTCTAATGCTCGCCTACAGTCTCTACTAACGGACCTTTAAATTTTATTCTTCTGCAGCATCATTAGTCTGTTTTACTGGACATCTACAGTCTGTTCTATACACGTATATAGTCTCTTCAAATACTCGTCCACAGTCTGTTCTAATGCAGTCTGTACTACTGCACATCTATAGTCTGTTCTATTGCTCGAATACAGTCTGTTCTAATGCCCAATAAAAGTCTTTACTACTCCACCTCTACAGTTTGTTCTACTTCTCCTCTACAGTCTGTTCTACTGCAGGTCTACAGTCTGTTCTAATGCCAGTCTAGAGTCTGTACTACTGCTGCTCTACAGTCTGTTCTACTGCAAGTCTAAATTCTGTTCTACTGCACATCTACAGTCTGTTCTAATGCACATCTACAGTCTGTTCAACTGCAAGTCCACTGTCTCTTCTCCTGCTCTTCTACAGTCTGTTCTACTGCACGACTCTAGTTGGTTTTATTAAAGGTCTACAGTCTCTTCTAATGCACATCTACAGTCTGTTCTAATGCACATCTACAGTCTGTTCTACTGGGCGTCTACAGTCAGTTCTAAAGCCAATCTAGAATCTGTACTACTGCTGCTCTGAAGTCTGTTTAACTGCAAGTCTACAGTCTGTTCAACTGCACTTCTACAGTCTGGTCTAATGCCATTTTACAGTCTGTACCTCTGCTCTACTGCAGTCTGTTCTATTGCACTTCTACAGTCTTTTTTACTGCACATCTACAGTCTGTTCTAATGCACATCTACAGTCTGTTCTAATGCAAGTCTACAGTCTTTACTACTGCTCATCTACGGTCTGTTCTACTGCAGGTCTAAAATCTCTTCTAATAAATGTCTACAGTCTGTTCTACTGCACATCTACAGTCTGTAATACTGCACTTCTACAGACTGTTCTAATGCTCGTCTACAGTCTGTATTACTGCACCTCTACAGTCTGTTCCAAAGCATGTCTAGAGTGTTTTCTTATACTCAAATACAGTCTGTTCTAATGCTCGTCTACAGTCTGTTAAACTGCACCTCTACAGTCTGTTCTAAAGCATGTCTATAGTGTTTTCTAATTCAAATATACAGTTTGTTCTAATGCTTGTCTACAGTCTGAACTACTGCTCTTCTACAGTCTGTTCTAAAGCATGTCTAGAGTGTTTTCTAATACTCATATACAGTCTGTTCTAATGCTCGTCCACAATCTGTTAAACTGCACCTCTAGAGTCTGTTCTAAAGCATGTCTACAGTGTTTTCTAATACTCATATACAGTCTGTTCTAATGCTCATGTACAGTCTGTAGTACTGCACCTAGTCTATTCTTCTGCACATTGTCAGTCTGTTTTACTGGATGTTTACAGTCATTTCTAATGCAAGTCTACAGTCTGTACTTCTGCTCTACTGCAGTCTGTTCTACTGCACCTCTACAGTCTGTTTTACTGCTCATATACAGTCTGTTCTAATGCACATCTACAGTCTGTTCTAATGAAAGTCTACATTTTGTACTACTGCTCACCTACAGTCTGTTCTTCTGCACGTCTACAGTCTGTTCTGATAAACTTCTACAGTCTGTTCTACTGCATATCTACAGTCTATACTACTGCACTTTTAAAGTCTGTTCTAATGCACATCTACAGTCTTTTCTAATGCAAGTCTAATGTTTGTACTACTGCTCATCTACGGTCTGTTCTACTGCACCTCTACAGTCTGTTTTACTGCTCATATACAGTCTGTTCTAATGCACATCTACAGTCTGTTCTAATGAAAGTCTACATTTTGTACTACTGCTCACCTACAGTCTGTTCTTCTGCACGTCTACAGTCTGTTCTGATAAACTTCTACAGTCTGTTCTACTGCATATCTACAGTCTATACTACTGCACTTTTAAAGTCTGTTCTAATGCACATCTACAGTCTTTTCTAATGCAAGTCTAATGTTTGTACTACTGCTCATCTACGGTCTGTTCTACTGCAGGTCTACAGTTAATGGATTGGATTTATATTGCGCTTTTCTCCCAAGGGACCAAGGGACTCAAAGCGCCCACAAGCCGTCCATTATTCATTCATACACAGTCACACACTGGTGATGGTAACTACAACTGTAGCCACAGATGCCCTAGGGCAGACTGACAGAGACGTGGCAGCCATTTTGACCCTAAGGCCTCTTTGACCATCACCACATACATTCACTGAACATTCTTAAACATTCATACGAGGCAAGGTGGGTTAAGTGTCTTGCCCAAGGACACAACGACAGAATGAATTGTGGGGAGAGAGGGAATCGAACACACTACCTTCCGGTTGAAAGACGACCGCTCTACCACTGACGCCCTATACAGTCTGTTATAATGAACGTCTACAGTCTGTTCTACTGCACATCTACAGTCTGTACTACTGCACCTCTACAGTCTGTTCTAAAGCATGTCTAGAGAGTTTTCTAATACTAATATAAAGTCTGTTCTAATGCTCGTCTACAGTCTGAACTACTGCACCACTAAAGTCTATTCCTCTGAAGCATTGTCAGTCTGTTCTACTGCAAGTCTACAGTCTGTTCTAATGCCAGTCTAGAGTGTGTACTACTGCGGCTCCACAGTCTGTTCTACTGCACATCTACAATCTCTTCTACTGCACATGTACAGTCTGTTCTAATGGTCGTCTACAGTCAGTTCTAATGCTCGTCTACAATCAGTTCTAAAGCCATTCTAGAGTCTGTACTACTGCTGCTATGAAGTCTGTTCAACTGCACGTCTACAATCTGTTCAACTGCACCACTACAGTCTGTTCTATTGTACGTCTACAGTCTGTTCTACTGCTGCGACTATAGTCTCTTTTAATAAACGTCTACAGTTTCCTCTAATGCACATCTACAGTCTGTTCTACTGGATGTCTACAGTCTTTTCTAATAATTGTCTAGAGTCTGTTCTACTGCACGTCTACAGTCTCTTTTCATAATTGTCAACTTTCTGTACTACTGCACCTCTACAGTCTCTTCTACTGCACATCTACAGTTTGTTCTGATGGTCGTCTAGAGTCTGTACTAGTGGAACTCTACAGTCTGTTCTAAAACATGTCTACAGTCTTTTCTAATACTCATGTACAGTCTGTTCTAATGCTCGTGTAAAGTCTCAACTATTGCCCTCTACAGTCTATTCTTCTGCACATCGTCAGTCTGTTCTACTGCACATCTACAGTTTGTTCTACTGCACATCTACAGTCTGTTCTAATGCAAGTCCACAGTCTGTTCTACTCTTTGTCTACTATAAACTGTTGTGATAATTGTCGACATTCTGTACTACTGCATCTCTACAATTTCTTCTACTTCACAACTACATTATGTTCTTATGCACGCTCTATTGTCTGTTCTAATGCTCGTCCACAGTCTGCTCTAATGCAGGTCTTTAGTCTGTAAAACTGCACAAATACAGACTGTTCTACTGGACGTCCTACAATCTGTTCTAATGCTCTACAGTCTGTTCTATTGCGTCTACAGTCTGTTCTAATGCACATCTACAGTCTGTTCTACTGGGCGTTTACAGTCTGTTCTAATGCTCGTCTACAGTCAGTTCTAAAGCCAAACTAGAGTCTGTACTACTGCTGCTGCTCTGAAGTCTGTTCAACTCCAAGTCTACAGTCTGTTCTAATGCCATTTTACAGTCTGTACCTCTGCTCTACTGAAGTCTGTTCTATTGCACTTCTACAGTCTTTTTTACTGCATATCTACAGTCTGTTCTACTGCACATCTACAGTCTGTTCTAATGCAAGTCTACAGTCTATAGTACTGCTCATCTACAGTCTGTTCTACTGCACGTCTACAGTCTCTACTACTGCACTTCTAAAGTCTGTTTTAATGCACATATACAGTCTCTTCTAATGCAAGTCTACAGTCTTTACTACTGATCATCTACGGTCTGTTCTACTGCAGGTCTAAAATCTCTTCTAATAAATGTTTACAGTCTGTTCAACTGCAAGTCTACAGTCTGTTCAACTGCACCTCTACAGTCTGTTCTAATGCTCGTCTACAGTCTGTATTACTGCACCTCTACAGTCTGTTCTAAAGCATGTCTAGAGTGTTTTGTAATACTTATATACAGTCTGTTCTAATGCTCGTCTACAGTCTGTACTACTCCATCTCTACAGTCTATTCTTCTGCACATTGTCAGTCTGTTCTACTGGACGTTTACAGTCTTTTTTAATGCTCATCTACAGTCATTTCTAAAGCCAATCTAGTGTCTGTACTACTGCTGCTCTGAAGTCTGTTTAACTGCAAGTCTACAGTATGTTCAACTGCACCTCTACAGTCTGTTCTAATGCCAGTTTACAGTCTGTTCTATTGCTCTACTGCAGTCTGTTCTACTGCATGTCTACAGTCTGTTTTACTGCACATCTACAGTCTGTTCTAATGCACATCTACAGTCTGTTCCAATGCAAGTCTACAAGTTGTACTACTGCTCATGTACGGTCTGTTCTACTCGTCTACAATCTGTTTTAATAAACGTCTACAGTCTGTTCTGCACATTTACAGTCTGTACTACTGCACTTCTACAGTCTTTTTTAATGCTCGTCTACAGTCTGTATTACTGCACCTCTACAGTCTGTTGTAAAGCATTTCTAGTAGTGTTTTCTAATACTCATATAGAGTCTGTTCTAATGCTCGTCTACAGTCTGAACTACTACATTTCTACAGTCTGTTCTAAAGCATGTCTACAGTGTTTTCTAATACTCATATACAGTCTGTTCTAATGCTCGTCTACAGTCTGTACTACTGCACCTCTAAAGTCTATTCTTCTGCACATTGTCAGTCTGTTCTACTGGATGTTTACAGTCTGTTCTAATGCTTGCCTACAGTCTGTTGTACTGCACGTCTACAGTCTGTTCTACTGCATGTCTGAAGTCTGTTTTGATAAACGTCTACAGTCTTTTCTACTACACATCTACAGTCTCTACTACTGCACTTCTAAAGTCTGTTCTAATGCACATCTACAGTCTGTTCTAATGCAAGTCTATAGTCTGTACTACTGCTCATTTATGGTCTGTTCTAGTGCAGGTCTACAGTCTGTTTTAATAAACGTCTACAGTCTATAGTCTGTTCTAATGCTCGTCCACAGTCTGTTCTAATGCTAGTCTTAATTCTGTACTACTGCACATCTACGGTCTTTTCTACTAGATGTCTACAGTCTGTTCTAATGCTCGTCTACAGTCTGTTGTATTGCGTCTACAGTCTTTTAAATGCACATCTACAGTCTGTTCAACTGCACGTCTACAGTCTTTTCAACTGCACCTCAACAGTCTCTTCTAATGCCAGTTTACAGTCTGTACCTCTGCTCTACTGCAGTCTGTTCTACCGCACGCCTACAGTCTCTTTTTCTGCATATCTACAGTCTGTTCTAATGCACATCTACAGTCTGTTCTAATGCAAGTCTATAATCTGTACTACTGCTCATCTACAGTCTGTTCTAATGCGAGTTTATAATCTGTACTACTGCTCATCTACAGTCTGTTCTAATGCAAGTCTACAGTCTGTACTACTGCTCATTTATGGTCTGTTCTACTGCAAGTCTACAGTCTGTTCTAATAAACGTCTACAGTCTGTTCTACTGCACATTTGAAGTCTGTACTACTGCACTTCTACAGTCTGTTCTAATGCTCGTCTACAGTCTGTATTACTGCACGTCTACAGTCATTTTAACTGCACCTCAACAGTCTGTTCTAATGCCAGTTTACATTCTTTACCTCTGCTCTACTGCAGTCTGTTCTACTGCACGTCTACAGTCTGTTTTACTGCTCATATACAGTCTGTTCTACTGCACGACTACAGTCTGTTCTAAAGCCAGTCTAGAGTCTGTTCTACTGCTGCTCTAAAGTCTTTTCAACTGCATGTCTATAGTCTGTTCAACTGCACCTCTACGTCTTTTCTATTGTATGTCTACATTCTGTTCTAATGCACATCTACAGTCTGTTCTAATGCTCGTCTACAGTCTCTACTAACGGACCTTTAAATTATTTTCTTCTGCAGCATCATTAGACTGGTTTACTGGACATCTACAGTCTGTTCTAATACACGTCTATAGTCTGTTCAAATACTCGTCCACAGTCTGTTCTAATGCAGTCTGTACTACTGCACATCTATAGTCTGTTCTATTGCTCGAATACAGTCTGTTCAAATGCCCAATAAAAGTCTTTACTACTCCACCTCTACAGTTTGTTCTACATCTCCTCTACAGTCTGTTCTACTGCAGCTCTACAGTCTGTTTTAATGCCAGTCTAGAGTCTGTACTACTGCTGCTCTGCAGTCTGTTCTACTGCAAGTCTACATTCTGTTCTACTGAACATCTACAGTCTGTTCTAATGCACATCTACAGTCTATAGTCTGTTCTTATGCTCGTCCACAGTCTGTTCTAATGCTAGTCTTAATTCTGTACTACTGCACATCTACGGTCTTTTCTACTAGATGTCTACAGTCTGTTCTAATGCTCGTATACAGTCTGTTGTATTGTACGTCTACAGTCTTTTAAATGCACATCTACAGTCTGTTCAACTGCGTCTACAGTCTTTTCAACTGCACCTCAACAGTCTCTTCTAATGCCAGTTTACAGTCTGTACCTCTGCTCTACTGCAGTCTGTTCTACCGCACGTCTACAGTCTCTTTTTCTGCATATCTACAGTCTGTTCTAATGCACATCTACAGTCTGTTCTAATGCAAGTCTATAATCTGTACTACTGCTCATCTACAGTCTGTTCTAATGCGAGTTTATAATCTGTACTACTGCTCATCTACAGTCTGTTCTAATGCAAGTCTACAGTCTGTACTACTGCTCATTTATGGTCTGTTCTACTGCAAGTCTACAGTCTGTTCTAATAAACGTCTACAGTCTGTTCTACTGCACATTTGAAGTCTGTACTACTGCACTTCTACAGTCTGTTCTAATGCTCTCTACAGTCTGTATTACTGCACGTCTACAGTCATTTTAACTGCACCTCAACAGTCTGTTCTAATGCCAGTTTACATTCTTTACCTCTGCTCTACTGCAGTCTGTTCTACTGCACGTCTACAGTCTGTTTTACTGCTCATATACAGTCTGTTCTACTGCACGACTACAGTCTCTTCTAAAGCCAGTCTAGAGTCTGTTCTACTGCTGCTCTGAAGTCTGTTCAACTGCATGTCTATAGTCTGTTCAACTGCACCTCTACGTCTTTTCTATTGTATGTCTACATTCTGTTCTAATGCACATCTACAGTCTGTTCTAATGCTCGTCTACAGTCTCTACTAACGGACCTTTAAATTATTTTCTTCTGCAGCATCATTAGACTGGTTTACTGGACATCTACAGTCTGTTCTAATACACGTCTATAGTCTGTTCAAATACTGTTCAAATGCCCAATAAAAGTCTTTACTACTCCACCTCTACAGTTTGTTCTACATCTCCTCTGTTCTACTGCAGCTCTACAGTCTGTTCTAATGCCAGTCTAGAGTCTGTACTACTGCTGCTCTGCAGTCTGTTCTACTGCAAGTCTACATTCTGTTCTACTGAACATCTACAGTCTGTTCTAATGCACATCTACAGTCTGTTCTAATGCTCGTCTACAGTCTGAACTACTGCACCTCTACAATCTGTTCTAAAGCATGTCTACAGTGTTTTCTAATACTCATATACAGTCTGTTCTAATGCTCATCTACAATCTGAACTACTGCAACTCTACAGTCTGTTCTAAAGCATATCTGCAGTGTTTTCTAATACTCATATACTGTCTGTTCTAATCCTCATCTACAGTCTGTACTACTGCACCTCTAGAGTCTATTCTTCTGCACATTCTTAGTCTGTTCTACAGGTTGTTTACTGTTTGTTCTAATGCTCGTCTACAGTCTGTTCCAAAGCCAATCTAGAGTCTGTTCTACTTCTGCTCTGAAGTCTATTCAACTGCACATCTACAGTCTGTTCAACTGCACCTCTACAGTCTTTTCTATTGTTAATAGATAATAATTGTCTAGAGTCTGTTATACTGCACGTCTACAGTCTCTTTTAATAATTGTCAACTTTCTGTACTGCTGCACCTCTACAGTCTCTTCTACTGCACATCTACAGTCTGTTCTAATGGTCGTCTAGAGTCTGTACTACTGGAACTCTACAGTCTGTTCTAAAACATGTCTACAGTCTTTTCTAATACTCATGTACAGTCTGTTCTAATGCTCGTGTAAAGTCTCAACTGCTGCCCTCTACAGTCTATTCTTTTGCACATCTACAGTCTGTTCTAATGCACATCTACAATCTGTTCTAATGGAATTCTCCAGTCTGTACTACTGCTCGCCTACAGTTTGTTCTACTGCACGTCTACAGTCTATTCTAAAAACGTCTACAGTCTGTACTACTGCACATCTACAGTTTGTCCTAAAGCATGTCTAGAGTGTTTTCTAATGCTAATATACAGTCTGTTTTAATGCTCGTCTACAGTCTGTACAACTGCACCTCTACAGTCTGTTCTAAAGCTCATCTACAGTCTGTTCTAAAGCCTATCTAGAGTCTGTACTACTGCTGCTCTAAAGTCTGTTCAACTGCACGTCTACAGTCTGGTCTACTGCACATCTACAGTTTGTTTTAATGCTCGTCTACAGTCTGTACTACTGCACCTCTACAGTCTCTTCTAAGGCATGTCTACAGTCTTTTCTAATAGTCATGTACAGGCTGTTCTAATCCTCGTGTAAAGTCTCAACTACTGCAACTCTTCAGTCTATTCTTCTGCACCTCGTCAGTCTGTTCTACTGCACATCTACAGTCTATTCTAATGGACATCTACTGTATGTTCCAATGAAAGTCTACAGTCTGTACAACTGCTCATCTACAGTCTGTTCTACTGCACTGTACAGTCTGTTTTATTGCTCATCTACAGTCTGTTCTACTGCACATTTACAGTCTGTTCTAATACAAGTCTACAGTCTCTACTACTGCTCATTTACAGTCTGTTCTACTGGATGTTTACAGTCTGTTCTAATGCTCGTCTACAGTCAGTTTTACAGTCTGTTCTAATGCAAGTCTATAGTCTGTTTTACTACTCATCTACGGTCTGTTCTTTTGCAGGTCTACAGTCTGTTCTAATAAACGTCTACAGTCTGTTCTACTGCTCATCTACAGTCTGTTCTAAAGCATGTCTAGAGTGTTTTCTAATACTCATATACAGTCTGTTCTAATGCATGTCTACAGTCAGAAATACTGCACCTTTTACAATATGTTCTAAAGCATGTGCAGAGTGTTTTCTAAAACTCATATAGAGTCTGTTCTAATACTCTCGTCTACAGTCTGAACTACTGCAGCTCTACAGTCTGTTCTAAAGCATGTCTAGAGTGTTTTCTAATACTCATATACAGTCTGTTCTAATGCTTGTCTACAGTCTGTACTACTGCATCTCTACAGTCTATTCTTCTGCACATTGTCAGTCTGTTCTACTGGACGTTTACAGTCTTTTCTAATTCTCATCTACAGTCTGTATTACTGCACCTCTACAGTCTGTTCTAAAGCATGTTTAGAGTGTTTTCTAATACTCATATACAGTCTGTTCTAATGTTCGTCTACAGTCTGGAACTACTGCACCTCTACATTTTGTTATAAAGCATATCTAGAGTGTTTTCTAATACTTATATAGAGTCTGTTCTACTGGACGTTTATAGCCTGTTCTAATGCTCGTCTATAGTCAGTTCTAAAGCCAATCTAGAGTCTGTACTACTGCTGCTCTGAAGTCTGCTTAACTGCACGTCTACTGTCTGTTCACCTGCACGCCTACTGTCTGTTCTAATGCCAGTTTACAGTCTGTTCAACTGCTCTACTACAGTCTCGTCCACTGCACGTCTACAGTCTGTTTTACTGCACATCTACAGTCTGTTCTAATGTACATCTACTGTCTGTTCTAATGCAAGCCTACAGTCTGTACTACTGCTCATCTACAGTCTGTTCTACTGCACGTCTACAGTCTGTTCTAATGCACATCTACAGTCTGTTCTAATGTAAGTCTACAGTCTGTACTATTGCTCATCTACTGTCTGTTCACCTGCACCTCTACAGTCTGTTCTAATGCCAGTTTACAGTCTGTACTACTGCTCTACTACAGTCTCGCCCACTGCACGTCTACAGTCTGTTCTACTACACATCTACAGTCTCTACTACTGCACTTCTAAAGTCTGTTCTAATGCACATCTACACTCTCTTCTAATGCTCGTCTACAATCTGTACTACTGCATTTCTACAGTCTATTCTTCTGCACATTGTCAGTCTGTTCTACTGGATGTTTACAGTCTGTTCTAATGCTCGTCTACAGTCAGTTTTACAGTCTGTTCTAATGCAAGTCTATAGTCTGTTTTACTACTCATCTACGGTCTGTTCTTTTGCAGGTCTACAGTCTGTTCTAATAAACGTCTACAGTCTGTTCTACTGCACATCTACAGTCTGTTCTAATGCAAGTCTACAGTCTGTATTACTGCTCATCTACAGTCTGTTCTAAAGCATGTCTAGAGTGTTTTCTAATACTCATATACAGTCTGTTCTAATGCATGTCTACAGTCAGAAATACTGCACCTTTTACAATCTGTTCTAAAGCATGTGCAGAGTGTTTTCTAAAACTAATATAGAGTCTGTTCTAATACTCGTCTACAGTCTGAACTACTGCAGCTCTACAGTCTGTTCTAAAGCATGTCTAGAGTGTTTTCTAATACTCATATACAGTCTGTTCTAATGCTTGTCTACAGTCTGTACTACTGCATCTCTACAGTCTATTCTTCTGCACATTGTCAGTCTGTTCTACTGGACGTTTCAGATCTAGTTTTAAAAACATAACTGTACTCACCAGTTTCTAAAACAGTGACAGTGTTACTTTCAGATGTGTCGATATATTCATCCCATCCTCTGCAGGAGGAGACACCTCCATCTGAGACTCTGACAAGAGCTGAGTTTTCTTTCATTCTCTCTCTCTGAGAGTCAGAGTCTGAGTTTTGTCTGGTCCATTCATAAGTTCCTTTAAAGCCCTGGACTTCACAGCTCAAAGTCACACTGCTCTGTTCTGGGATGGTGTCACTGGATTTTTCAGATGGACTCGTGTCTTTGCTGAGGAGAGAACAATATTAGAAAAACACAGTCAGTGAACCACAAAGATGAACGTAGACTTCTGCAGACTGGAAATGGTGATAGTTTTTAGATTTATTTGTTGTTGGAGAAAAAGCTGCTCTTAAAATGTTTTAAACCTCTCAGAAACATGTCAAAGGTTTGATGTGTTTAAAATACTGACCTGTTACCTTCAGTTCTTTCTTTGTGGACTGTTGTTCCAAAGAGGAAAAACAAAAATAAGAACCCTGATCTGAGGTTGTCACTGAAGAGATCATCAGTTCGACTGGGGCAGTACGTTGTATCCAAAGGTGTGTGTCCTCAGTCACAAGTGATCCATCTTTGTAAAAGTACAAATTTCCTTGACTATCTTGAACACAACGCAGAGTCACATTGTCACCTGTGTAAACAAAAGTAAAGTTAACAAAATGAAACTGCTTTAGAATAATACACATACAATGATAAACACAAAAGAAACATGTCAGAGTTTTTCATTAAAGGCAACAGTTCAAGGCAGTTTGTTTCAACATCATTACATTTATTAACACCAGATGCAGTGTAGAGTGAGAGTGTATTTCCTCAAAGCACCAACACAGTTTGGCCCAGGACTCTGAATTATAATTGACTGTAGTGTTGACAGTTTCTCAAGTCTTCATGTCAAAGATGTAAAATTAAGCCCTGTGTTTTAAGAACAGACTAAAGACAAGTGTGGATAAGTGCTACACAAGTCCTCACGACACCATCCAGTGCAACAAAGAGATTCCAACCAGTGACATTTTTACTTTAAACACTGTCACAGGCAACAATATAAGTCACAAACACAGTGAGTGTATTTCTTGACGTCATAATGGGCCCAGGTGTCATATCCCTGTCCTATAGAGTTTAGATGTTGACCTGTTTAAAGTCAAAGTGTTGTAAACTCACAGATGAGCCCCAGAGTCCAGACCAGAGAGGGTCCCATCCTCACATCCAGCGCTCGTCACTCTGCCTCTGACAAACTCCAGCTCATTACAGGCTTCATCTACAGCACTCACAGAGGAAGAGGAGGGTACCTTTGATGAAGATATGTTTAACTGGTCTGCACTTCCTTTTCACACTTACCTCACACAGACACTGAACCACAGCTTTCACACTTTGAGACTTTTCTCACAGTCGACCCATCATGCAACACCTGTTTAGAATAAAATAAAAATAGAATACATTTTAAATAATCATTAAACTATATGCATCACATGTAAGTCGGCAGTTAGCAGTAGAAGTGACACCTGTAGCACTAAAATATTGTAAACAACTAAATACAGTCTGATCATTGTTATATGAACCTGTTGATCTTTACTCCGTTAGATATATTGAGTACTAAGAAAAACATTGAAGATCAGTGTAAGAACTAAAGGAAATAGATGTGTTACTTCTTTTTGACTCTAAAATGACACTGAGACAAAGAAGGAGCAACTATGAACTGTATTGTCGTCTTGAAGCTGAAGGAGAGATAACATCATTCTTGTTCAGAAACGTGTTAGATACTTCTCTTTTGTGGTTATTGTTCTGTAGAGGTTTATAATTGTTTGTGTGTTTGTCAGAACTGAAGCTACAGTAAAGCTCACAGAGGAGTGAGATAAAGTGTGTCATTGAACGTCATAGAAATGTGTGGCTTTTGACCTAAAAATGAAACAAGTGCAGTGACACACTTTAAAAACTGAATGTGCTGGAGTTCAAGGAGCAGTGTTGTCGTCCTGGGCCTGATCCTCTCTGTTAGTGTTCATCCATGAATTAAAGTCAGATCCTGGTTCATTCTGGTTTCTGACTGAACTCTATAGTCTCCAGATCTGTGAACAGTTTGAAGGAGAAAACACTCACAGCTGAGCAGCTCCAGGAGATGCGCGCTCACGAGATGCTGCGCTCCCTGCCAAGGTGGAGCGGAGCTACAGGTGACAGCTGAAGCTAAGGTTAGGAGATGGTGAAACAGTTTATTTTGTTGCTTTAATGGAGGTTTCAAAATTCCCTTTTTCATTTCCAGTGCGGACACAAACTCCTGTCCATCAGTTTAATCATCTATAAGTCTAATCAGCACAATCAGCAAATATAATAACTACATAATCATTTAAAACCTATAGTAAATCATCAATTCATTGTAATCCATGTAAAGCTCTGCTGCAGTGCCTTATAGTGTCTTGGTGGGACTCTTGAATTTTTGTAGCAGTGGTGGTCAAACCAAGGCCCAAGGACCCAATACTGGCTGTTCAATCTGCCAAGCATTAACTACTAATTTAATAATAATTAAAGACAGCAGATATTATATTGACATTAACAATTAATTGAGTTTTAGAGTTTTTCACTGGAGTCTCCTCAAAGGCCATATGTCTGATATTCCAAGAAACTGAACTCAAAGTCAGCCGCTTCTTTTCTACCGAGCCAAATACAAACCAGCCAAGTTACAGACTTTTATTTCTAGTTTGTTCACCCTGCTGTAGGGTGTTACTGTTCAGTAAAATTATTTTGTGTAGCAGCTGACGATCTTTAAAATATACAACAATTATTCACTGTTTTAATAAATCTGCTTGCACCAATAAATACAAACAATTCAAGCTGCAGTGAGTCCAACTGAAGGGCATTTAAAGTCACTCTACCTCAAATTTAACAACAAACCTTAACACACATCACAGATTAAGCAAGACTCTAGCTCAACTCAACACAAAGATTGTTTTTTCACGTCACAATCTGTTCGAATAATAATCTGAATACTTTACCGGACACAGTTACAAGTTTAGTCACATTTATCGAGCTGCTCTGAAGACCGACACTGGTATTCTCCGCTCATCATGCAATGGTAAGTGTTTATCCGGTGTAGAAATGAGACACATTTGGATTATTTCTCAACTCAACATCTAAAATACAAAGGAAGAAGAAACAAAGATGAATATCGACAGAAAATAAAGGTGCATTACCTTCAGCATGTCCAATGAAGACAAGGATATTCAGCACTGAAAATCAGAAATGTCAATATATAAGCAATCAAAGAAACTTAATATACAGCAACATTCTCACATTTTAATAGAAAAACCAAAGACAAAATGTGTGTCATTTTTATAACGGCAAAAGTGAGAGCTCTGAATTAAAGAAGGTATGTTTAAAAGCTGGTGTTTCTTCTTTTTTCAACTTGTTACTTTCTTATTTATTAAGACAAAACTTGCAAAACCTTCACTGGCACACTTTCTAACACATATACAGTAAATATAATAAAATATATGCCTTTGTAGTTTATAGATATTGGTAATGTTTTAAAAGGTGTGTCAGTAAAGTTTTTACAGTGCATGATCACATGTCACAGATTGATC
>JALDNG010003186.1:0-28555 GCA_024349245.1 Neodontobutis hainanensis | reverse complement strand
AGACCAGAGAGACCAGGGTTAGACCAGTGTTAGACCAGAGAGAGACCAGGGTTAGACCAGGGTTAGACCAGAGTGAGACCAGGGTTAGACCAGAGTGAGACCAGGGTTAGACCAGCGTTAGACCAGTGTTAGACCAGGGTTAGACCAGAGTGAGACCAGGGTTAGACCAGAGAGACCAGAGAGAGACCAGAGAGACCAGAGAGAGACCAGGGTTAGACCAGGGTTAGACCTGCTTTAGTCCTGGTCTAGTCCAGTACCTGTAGGTCAGGTTGTGGTGGTTCCACTTGTTTCCTAAAGGGTTGATGGCGTAGCGTTTGTTTCTCTGGATCAGGTCTGAGCCTCCAGCCTGCAACAGAACAAGACCCAATCAAGGCCTAATCAAGACCGAACAGAACAAGACCTGAGGCCTCATCCTCTCTGCAGCTGTTTGTTCTTCACTTTCTTCTGTTTGGTTCAGTATCACATGTTCCAATAACTGTAGACCAGGTCCAGGTCTGGTCACGGTCTGGTCCTGGTCTGGTCACGGTCTGGTCCTGGTCTGGTCACGGTCTGGTCACGGTCTGGTCCAGGTCTGGTCACGGTCTGGTCATGGTCTGGTCTGGTCACGGTCTGGTCTGTCAGAGCCACGTGGTTGTGCGCTGACTCCTCACAGAAGTCTCTCTTCCTGTTTCTGTCTCTTTGATGTTACTCTTAAAAATCTGTCAAACACATGTGAACTTTCCACAAACTACACTTCTGCAGCTTACAGCTCCGCAAACCAGACCAGACCAGACCAGACCAGACCAGAAAAGAGCAGACCAGAGCAGACCAGAGCAGACCAGAGCAGACCAGACCAGAAAAGAGCAGACCAGAGCAGACAAGAGCAGACCAGAGCAGACAAGAGCAGACCAGAGCAGACCAGACAAGAGCAGACCAGACCAGACCAGAGAAGACCAGAGCAGACCAGAGCAGACCAGAGCAGACAAGAGCAGACCAGACCAGAGCAGAGACCAGACCAGAGCAGACCAGAGCAGACCAGAGAAGACCAGAGCAGACCAGACCAGAGAAGACCAGAGCAGAGCAGACCAGAGCAGACCAGAGAGCAGAGCAGACCAGAGCAGACCAGACCAGACCAGACCAGACCAGAGCAGACCAGACCAGAGCAGACCAGAGCAGAGCAGACCAGACCAGAGCAGACCAGAGCAGACCAGAGCAGACCAGAGCAGAGCAGACCAGACCAGAGCAGACCAGAGCAGACCAGAGCAGACCAGAGAAGACCAGAGCAGACCAGACCAGAGAAGACCAGAGCAGAGCAGACCAGAGCAGAGCAGACCAGAGCAGACCAGACCAGACCAGACCAGAGCAGACCAGACCAGAGCAGACCAGAGCAGAGCAGACCAGACCAGAGCAGACCAGACCAGAGCAGACCAGACCAGAGCAGACCAGAGCAGAGCAGACCAGACCAGACCAGAGCAGACCAGAGCAGACCAGAGCAGACTCTGGAGGTACAGCAGGAAACATTCAGCTGCTTCTGTTTATTTGAGGCCAAAGTTTGAGGCACAGGTTGTGTTTGTGTTTAATGCAGTGGAGATGATAAATAAAAGTTTAAATTGATGAAGCCAGAGCCACACAGACTAAAACACAAACAGCTGCTGAGAACAAACACCGAAGAACATTTATCATATTTTCTGTTTGAACGTGACCTTCATCACAAGAACAAGGAGGAGTCTATTTTTAAAAACATTTATCTGTAATGTTTCTCCTTTTGTCTTATGGTTTACTCTCGAGTGAGGATTATCTCTTGTCCAATCAGCTGTTAGGGTTTAGCTCCACCTTTTCCAAAGTGGGACAGCTCCCTTTTTGGGACACTTTGGACCCTTTTGGTGGAACTGACTTGACTCAGACAGGTTCCCGGATTAGTGCACCACATTCACCCAGTTACCCCCAGATCTTTGTCCCAGTCCCAAAGCACTGCTCAAAGACACCGAGCAGGGATCAAACCACCATCCTTTAAATTAGTGTTTAAGTTCTTATCCGGGTTTAGAACGCTCATATAAACCCAAAGTCTCAATCCTCCTGCTCCCGTTCACAATGTGTTACTTACTGACATCACTCTGTAACAGTGGGGTTTACAGGTGACTGTTACCTGAGCATGTGTCACCATGACGACCAGGAGCAGCAGCATCAGAGGAGGAGGCGGGGCCATGCTCCTAACATGACAGACCGGGAATCAAGCGGCCAATCAGAGGAAGGTTAGAGCCACGTCCACAAACTCCACCGTGGGACGTAACTGGCCCAAAACTGCTCAAATCCAGAGCTCCACAGAGTTTAGAGTGAAAGTATATCAACAGGTCTTTAACAAGATCAGGAACGCTCAAATATAAATAGTATTTTTTATAAAATAGTTTAAATGTAAAAGAAAACAAAGAAACTGATGCATCCAGCATCCATAAAATGAAAACATAACATAAAACGTATCATTAAACAGAAAAACGGTCCAGTTTGTGGTTTATGTTGAGGAGGTGGGTTCGAAAACAAACAACCAATAAAGGCTCATTTGAAAGTGTCTGGGTTTAATAATCCTTAAACAGAACAAACTCCTCCAGAGCTGCGGAAAATACCACTAAACACACGAGGCAGGGCCGTTTAAGAGCCGTCTTCAAACTGAAGACCAGAACCAGAGCAAGTCCGACAGAAACCCGCAGAGTCCAGGTCAGATCCGGGGCACATCAGCTCGAGTCTGAAACACGGCGAAAAAAAGTCCAAAAACACTAGTCGAACCCGCTCAAATCCCGGACAAGTCCAAAACAGACGAACAGAAACCAGTCTCGGTTCTGACACATCCAAGGAAAACCCGGTCCCGGTCAGGGTCTGGTCCGGAGGTGAACGGAGATCTCTGAGCGCACGCTGCAGCGAAGCCTCGAGCAGGGGGCGGGGCCAGGTGAGCGAGCGTGAGTGCGCGTGCGTGCATGTAGGAGAGGTGTCCATTTCCTTCAGTGGGTCCAGCCTCTGTCCTTGGGTTGTTCAGACGAAAGAAAAGCATTTATTCTGATCAAATTCTGATCATAAAACACGCGTCTGTAGTTCTGTTCTGTTTTTAACACGTGTCTGTAGTTCTGTTTTTAACACAGGTCTGTAGTTCTGTTTAAACACAGGTCTGTAGTTCTGTTCTGTTTTTAACACGTGTCTGTAGTTCTGTTTTTAACACGTGTCTGTAGTTCTGTTTAAACACACGTCTGTAGTTCTGTTTAAACACAGGTCTGTAGTTCTGTTTAAACACAGGTCTGTAGTTCTGTTCTGTTTTTAACACGTGTCTGTAGTTCTGTTTAAACACAGGTCTGTAGTTCTGTTTAAACACAGGTCTGTAGTTCTGTTCTGTTTTTAACACGTGTCTGTAGTTCTGTTTAAACACAGGTCTGTAGTTCTGTTTAAACACAGGTCTGTAGTTCTGTTTAAACACAGGTCTGTAGTTCTGTTCTGTTTTTAACACGTGTCTGTAGTTCTGTTTAAACACAGGTCTGTAGTTCTGTTCTGTTTTTAACACGTGTCTGTAGTTCTGTTTAAACACAGGTCTGTAGTTCTGTTTAAACACAGGTCTGTAGTTCTGTTCTGTTTTTAACACGTGTCTGTAGTTCTGTTTAAACACAGGTCTGTAGTTCTGTTCTGTTTTTAACACGTGTCTGTAGTTCTGTTTAAACACAGGTCTGTAGTTCTGTTCTGTTTTTAACACGTGTCTATAGTTCTGTTTAAACACAGGTCTGTAGTTCTGTTCTGTTTTTAACACGTGTCTGTAGTTCTGTTTAAACACAGGTCTGTAGTTCTGTTCTGTTTTTAACACGTGTCTGTAGTTCTGTTTAAACACAGGTCTGTAGTTCTGTTTAAACACACGTCTGTAGTTCTGTTTTTAACACGTGTCTGTAGTTCTGTTTAAACACAGGTCTGTAGTTCTGTTTAAACACAGGTCTGTAGTTCTGTTTAAACACAGGTCTGTAGTTCTGTTCTGTTTTTAACACGTGTCTGTAGTTCTGTTTAAACACACGTCTGTAGTTCTGTTTAAACACGTGTCTGTAGTTCTGTTTAAACACGTGTCTGTAGTTCTGTTTAAACACAGGTCTGTAGTTCTGTTCTGTTTTTAACACGTGTCTGTAGTTCTGTTTTTAACACGTGTCTGTAGTTCTGTTTAAACACAGGTCTGTAGTTCTGTTCTGTTTTTAACACGTGTCTGTAGTTCTGTTTTTAACACGTGTCTGTAGTTCTGTTTAAACACACGTCTGTAGTTCTGTTTAAACACAGGTCTGTAGTTCTGTTTTTAACACGTGTCTGTAGTTCTGTTTAAACACAGGTCTGTAGTTCTGTTCTGTTTTTAACACGTGTCTGTAGTTCTGTTTTTAACACGTGTCTGTAGTTCTGTTTAAACACAGGTCTGTAGTTCTGTTTAAACACAGGTCTGTAGTTCTGTTCTGTTTTTAACACGTGTCTGTAGTTCTGTTTAAACACAGGTCTGTAGTTCTGTTTAAACACAGGTCTGTAGTTCTGTTTAAACACAGGTCTGTAGTTCTGTTCTGTTTTTAACACGTGTCTGTAGTTCTGTTTAAACACAGGTCTGTAGTTCTGTTCTGTTTTTAACACGTGTCTGTAGTTCTGTTTAAACACAGGTCTGTAGTTCTGTTTAAACACAGGTCTGTAGTTCTGTTCTGTTTTTAACACGTGTCTGTAGTTCTGTTTAAACACAGGTCTGTAGTTCTGTTCTGTTTTTAACACGTGTCTATAGTTCTGTTTAAACACAGGTCTGTAGTTCTGTTCTGTTTTTAACACGTGTCTGTAGTTCTGTTTAAACACAGGTCTGTAGTTCTGTTCTGTTTTTAACACGTGTCTGTAGTTCTGTTTTTAACACGTGTCTGTAGTTCTGTTTAAACACAGGTCTGTAGTTCTGTTTAAACACAGGTCTGTAGTTCTGTTCTGTTTTTAACACGTGTCTGTAGTTCTGTTTAAACACAGGTCTGTAGTTCTGTTTAAACACAGGTCTGTAGTTCTGTTCTGTTTTTAACACGTGTCTGTAGTTCTGTTTAAACACAGGTCTGTAGTTCTGTTCTGTTTTTAACACGTGTCTGTAGTTCTGTTTAAACACACGTCTGTAGTTCTGTTTAAACACGTGTCTGTAGTTCTGTTTAAACACGTGTCTGTAGTTCTGTTTAAACACAGGTCTGTAGTTCTGTTCTGTTTTTAACACGTGTCTGTAGTTCTGTTTAAACACAGGTCTGTAGTTCTGTTTAAACACAGGTCTGTAGTTCTTTTTAAACACAGGTCTGTAGTTCTGTTTAAACACAGGTCTGTAGTTCTGTTTAAACACAGGTCTGTAGTTCTGTTTAAACACAGGTCTGTAGTTCTGTTCTGTTTTTAACACGTGTCTGTAGTTCTGTTTAAACACAGGTCTGTAGTTCTGTTTTTAACACGTGTCTGTAGTTCTGTTTAAACACAGGTCTGTAGTTCTGTTTAAACACAGGTCTGTAGTTCTGTTCTGTTTTTAACACGTGTCTGTAGTTCTGTTTAAACACACGTCTGTAGTTCTGTTTAAACACACGTCCTGTAGTTCTGTTTAAACACACGCCTGTAGTTCTGTTCTGTTTTTAACACGTGTCTGTAGTTCTGTTTAAAACACGTCTGTAGTTCTGTTTAAACACAGGTCTGTAGTTCTGTTTAAACACAGGTCTGTAGTTCTGTTTAAACACAGGTCTGTAGTTCTGTTTAAACACGTGTCTGTAGTTCTGTTTAAACACACGTCTGTAGTTCTGTTTAAACACACGCGTCTGTAGTTCTGTTTAAACACACGCCTGTAGTTCTGTTTAAACACACGGTCTGTAGTTCTGTTTAAACACAGGTCTGTAGTTCTGTTTAAACACAGGTCTGTAGTTCTGTTTAAACACGTCTGTAGTTCTGTTTAAACACAGGTCTGTAGTTCTGTTTAAACACACGCCTGTAGTTCTGTTTAAACACACGCTCTGTAGTTCTGTTTAAACACAGGTCTGTAGTTCTGTTTAAACACACGTCTGTAGTTCTGTAGTTCTGTTTTTAACACGCGTCTGTAATTCTGTTCTGTTTTTAACACACGTCTGTAGTTCTGTAGTTCTGTTTAAACACAGGTCTGTAGTTCTGTTTAAACACAGGTCTGTAGTTCTGTTTAAACACAGTCTGTAGTTCTGTTTAAACACAGGTCTGTAGTTCTGTTTAAACACAGGTCTGTAGTTCTGTTTAAACACAGGTCTGTAGTTCTGTTTTTAACACGTGTCTGTAGTTCTGTTTAAACACAGGTCTGTAGTTCTGTTTAAACACAGGTCTGTAGTTCTGTTTAAACACAGGTCTGTAGTTCTGTTTTTAACACGTGTCTGTAGTTCTGTTTAAACACAGGTCTGTAGTTCTGTTTAAACACGTGTCTGTAGTTCTGTTTAAACACAGGTCTGTAGTTCTGTTTAAACACACGCCTGTAGTTCAGTAGTTCTGTTTAAACACCTGTAGTTCAGTAGTTCTGTTTAAACACACGCCTGTAGTTCTGTAGTTCTGTTTAAACACAGGTCTGTAGTTCTGTTTAAACACACGTCTGTAGTTCTGTTTAAACACAGGTCTGTAGTTCTGTTTAAACACACGTCTGTAGTTCTGTTTAAACACAGGTCTGTAGTTCTGTTTTTAACACGTGTCTGTAGTTCTGTTTAAACACACGTCTGTAGTTCTGTTTAAACACACGTCTGTAGTTCTGTTTAAACACAGGTCTGTAGTTCTGTTTAAACACGTGTCTGTAGTTCTGTTTAAACACAGGTCTGTAGTTCTGTTTAAACACACGTCTGTAGTTCTGTTTAAACACGTGTCTGTAGTTCTGTTTAAACACACGTCTGTAGTTCTGTTTAAACACAGGTCTGTAGTTCTGTTTAAACTCGTGTCTGTAGTTCTGTTTAAACACACGTCTGTAGTTCTGTTTAAACACAGGTCTGTAGTTCTGTTTAAACACGCGTCTGTAGTTCTGTTTAAACACAGGTCTGTAGTTCTGTAGTTCTGTTTAAACACAGGTCTGTAGTTCTGTAGTTCTGTTTAAACACACGTCTGTAGTTCTGTTTAAACACACGTCTGTAGTTCTGTAGTTCTGTTTAAACACACGTCTGTAGTTCTGTTTAAACACACGTCTGTAGTTCTGTTTAAACACACGTCTGTAGTTCTGTTTAAACACACGTCTGTAGTTCTGTAGTTCTGTTTAAACACACGTCTGTAGTTCTGTAGTTCTGTTTAAACACAGGTCTGTAGTTCTGTAGTTCTGTTTAAACACAGGTCTGTAGTTCTGTTTAAACACGTGTCTGTAGTTCTGTTTAAACACACGTCTGTAGTTCTGTTTAAACACACGTCTGTAGTTCTGTTTAAACACGCGTCTGTAGTTCTGTTTAAACACGCGTCTGTAGTTCTGTTTAAACACGCGTCTGTAGTTCTGTTTAAACACGCGTCTGTAGTTCTGTTTAAACACAGGTCTGTAGTTCTGTTTAAACACAGGTCTGTAGTTCTGTTTAAACACAGGTCTGTAGTTCTGTTTAAACACACGTCTGTAGTTCTGTTTAAACACACGTCTGTAGTTCTGTTTAAACACACGTCTGTAGTTCTGTTTAAACACACGTCTGTAGTTCTGTTTAAACACACGTCTGTAGTTCTGTTTAAACACAGGTCTGTAGTTCTGTTTAAACACACGCCTGTAGTTCTGTAGTTCTGTTTAAACACACGTCTGTAGTTCTGTTTAAACACACGCCTGTAGTTCTGTAGTTCTGTTTAAACACAGGTCTGTAGTTCTGTTTAAACACACGTCTGTAGTTCTGTAGTTCTGTTTAAACACAGGTCTGTAGTTCTGTTTAAACACACGTCTGTAGTTCTGTAGTTCTGTTTAAACACAGGTCTGTAGTTCTGTAGTTCTGTTTAAACACACGTCTGTAGTTCTGTTTAAACACACGTCTGTAGTTCTGTAGTTCTGTTTAAACACAGGTCTGTAGTTCTGTAGTTCTGTTTAAACACACGTCTGTAGTTCTGTTTAAACACACGTCTGTAGTTCTGTAGTTCTGTTTAAACACACGTCTGTAGTTCTGTAGTTCTGTTTAAACACACGTCTGTAGTTCTGTAGTTCTGTTTAAACACAGGTCTGTAGTTCTGTAGTTCTGTTTAAACACAGGTCTGTAGTTCTGTTCTGGCAGATATTTTTTACTTACACCAAACTGAACACATTTGACCTCTGAACCCGTTTAAGTCGGGCTTTAACTGTCTCCGACTTTCTACTGTTGACTTTAAGTAGTCAACAGTATTTCATTTAATTCTTTTATTCTTTTTTATTTTTTTATTTTTTTTATTCCTGGTCCTGGTCCTGTTCTCAGTCCTGGTTCTGGTCCTTGTCCTGGTCCTGGTCCTTGTCCTGGTCCTGGTCCTGGTCCTGGTCCTGGTCTCAGTCCTGGTTCTGTTCCTTGTCCTTGTCCTGGTCCTGGTCCTTGTCCTGGTCCTGGTCCTGGTCTCAGTCCTGGTCCTGGTCCTTGTCCTGGTCCTGGTCCTGGTCTCAGTCCTGGTTCTGGTCCTTGTCCTTGTCCTGGTCCTGGTCCTGGTCTCAGTCCTGGTTCTGGTCCTTGTCCTGGTCCTGGTCCTGGTCCTGTTCTCAGTCCTGGTCCTGGTCCTTGTCCTGGTCCCGGTCCTGGTCCTGGTCTCAGTCCTGGTTCTGTTCCTTGTCCTTGTCCTGGTCCTTGTCCTGGTCCTGGTCCTGGTCTCAGTCCTGGTCCTGGTCCTGGTCTCAGTCCTGGTTCTGGTCCTTGTCCTGGTCCTGGTCCTGGTCTCAGTCCAGGTCCTGGTCCTGGTCTCAGTCCTGGTCCTGGTCCTTGTACCGGTCCATCTCGGTCTCAGTCCTTAGTCAGTAGTTCTAAAGTTTCTGTTGTTTTGTTTCTTTCTGTGGCTATAAACCTGGTTCTGGTTCTCTCTCGATAAACAGGCTCCGGTGCAGGTGCCTCTGTGGACCCTCTAAGGACTCACAGGCGCAGTTTGACAGCAACTGGGACACATCTGGACAAAAATCCGGACCAGACCAGGACCAGGACTGAGGCTCACAGCAGAGTTCAGATATTTATAAAACCAGGACGTGGAACCTCGAACAGGAAACACTGAGCTCAGGTCGGCTCTAAACTAAAACAAACTATTAGTACGGACTCTTTTTTTAACAACACCGCTAAATATATTATTAATATTTTTATTTCATCTTCACTGCTGTTAGCATCACTAGCTACACCTGACTGTGTCTGGATCTTAAACTAACGGGAGATAAGCAGACAGCAATAATCATCAGCAGATATGAATATATGAATATGTAAATGAGTCTGATAAAAAGTGGAGCCATTGTCCATTGTTCTATTGTTTATCTTCTGTTAGTGTGTCCCATCATGCATTGCTGCGATGACCTCATAGTGACCTCTGTTTCCTCCACACGATGGAAACGCCTGGATGACCGAGAGAGATTTATCAGACGTAAGAAGGAACAGGAAATAACTCATGAATTATACAGTTTTTGTAAATGTTGGTTCCTTTGGGGATTGTTCACAGTCAGTTCAGAAAAAGCAGAGCAACGGAGACGGATCCTGGAAACATTCACCTTTCATCCTGAACAGTCCATTCACACCTTCCATCTTTCTGAACAGTCCATTCACACCTTCCATCTTTCTGAACAGTCCATCTTTCTGAACAGTCCATCTTTCTGAACAGTCCATCTTTCTGAACAGTCCATCTTTCTGAACAGTCCATCTTTCTGAACAGTCCATCTTTCTGAACAGTCCATTCACAGAGCTGCAGCAGGTCCCCTTCATTTAGGAACGCAGTATTTGGTTTGCTTTTTGTAGTCACATTGGCCCCAGCAATTTACAAATAATCATAAAATAAAAACAAATAATAGTTTAGTTATTTTAGCATTGATCTGGTCTGAGTGACCTGTGTGTGACCTGTGTGTGACCCACCCGTGAGTGACCTGTGTGTGACCTGTGTGTGATGTGTGTGACCCGTGTGTGACCGGAGTGACCTGTGTGTGAAACACAGGTGTGACCTGTGTGTGACCTGGTGTGACCTGTGTGTGAAACACAGTGACCTGTGTGTGACCTGTGTGTGACCTGTGTGTGTGACCTGTGTGTGACCCGTGTGTGACCTGTGAAACACAGTGTGTGACCTGTGTGTGTGACCTGTGTGTGACCCGTGAGTGACCTGTGTGTGACCTGTGTGTGAGTGTGAACTGTGTGTGACCTGTGTGTGACCTGTGTGTGACCTGTGTGTGACGTGTGTGACCTGTGTGTGACCTGTGTGTGACCTGTGTGTGACCCGTGTGTGAACTGTGTGTGACTTATGTGTGACCTGTGTGTGACTCAGTGGGGACCCGTGACCTGTGTGTGACCCGTGTGTGACCTGTGTGTGTGACCTGTGTGTGTGACCTGTGTGTGACCTGTGTATGTGAGACCTGTGTGTTCTGTCCTGTGACCTGTGTGTGTGACCTGTATGTGACCTGTGTGTGTGACCTGTGTGTGACCTGTGTGTGACCTGTGTGTGTGACCTGTGTGTGACCTGTATGTGTGACCTGTGTGTGACCACCTGTGTGTGACCTGTGAGTGACCTGTGTGTGACCTGTGTGTGACCTGTGTGTGTGACCTGTGTGTGACCCGTGTGTGACCCGTGTGTGACCCGTGTGTGAACTGTGTGTGACCTGTGTGTGACCTGTGTGTGACCTGTGTGTGACGTGTGTGTGACCTGTGTGTGACCTGTGTGTGTGACCTGTGTGTGACCCGTGTGTGAACTGTGTGTGACTTATGTGTGACCTGTGTGTGACCTGTGTGTGTGACCCGTGTGTGTGACCCGTGTGTGTGACCTGTGTGTGTGACCTGTGTGTGTGACCTGTGTGTGACCTGTGTATGTGACCTGTGTGTGTGACCTGTGTGTGTGACCTGTGTGTGACCTGTGTGTGTGACCTGTATGTGACCTGTGTGTGTGACCTGTGTGTGACCTGTGTGTGACCTGTGTGTGTGACCTGTGTGTGACCTGTATGTGTGACCTGTGTGTGACCTGTGTGTGACCCGTGTGTGTGACCCGTGTGTGAACTGTGTGTGACCTGTGTATGTGACCTGTGTGTGTGACCTGTGTGTGTGACCTGTGTGTGACCTGTGTGTGACCTGTGTGTGACCTGTATGTGTGACCTGTGTGTGACCTGTGTGTGACCCGTGAGTGTGACCCGTGTGTGACCCGAGTGTGACCTGTGACCCGTGTGTGACTCGTGTGTGACCTTTGTGTGACCTTTGTGTGACCTTTGTGTGACCTTTGTGTGACCTGTGTGTGACCTGTGTGTGTGACCTGTATGTGTGACCCGTGTGTGACCCGTGTGTGACCCGTGTGTGACCTTTGTGTGACCTGTGTGTGACCTGTGTGTGACCCGTGTGTGTGACCTGTGTGTGACCTGTGTGTGACCTGTGTGTGACCCGTGTGTGTGACCCGTGTGTGTGACCCGTGTGTGTGACCTGTGTGTGTGACCTTTGTGTGACCTGTGTGTGTGACCTGTGTGTGACCTGTGTGTGACCCGTGTGTGTGACCTGTGTGTGACCTGTGTGTGACCTGTGTATGTGACCCGTGTGTGTGACCTGTGTGTGACCTGTGTCTGACCTGTGTGTGACCTGTGTGTGACCTGTGTGTGTGTGACCTGTGTGTGACCTGTGTGTGACCTGTGTGTGTGTGTGTGACCTGTGTGTGACCTGTGTGTGACCTGTGTGTGACCTGTGTGTGACCCATGTGCCCTGTGTGTGTGTGACCTATGTGTGACCTGTGTGTGACCCATGTGACCTGTGTGTGTGCGTGACCTGTGTCTGACCTGTGTGTGACTTGTGTGTGACCCATGTGACCTGTGTGTGACCCGTGTGACCTGTGTGTGACCTGTGTGTGTGTCACCTGTATGTGACCTGTGTGTGACCTGAGTGTGACCCGTGTGTGACCCGTGTGTGACCTTTGTGTGACCTGTGTGTGACCTGTGTGTGTGACCTGTGTGTGACCTGTGTGTGACCCGTGAGTGTGACCCGTGTGTGACCTGAGTGTGACCCGTGTGTGACCCGTGTGTGACCCGTGTGTGACCTGTGTGTGACCTGTGTGACCTGTGTGTGACCTGTGTGTGACCCGTGTGTGTGACCTGTGTGTGACCTGTGTGTGACCTTTGTGTGACCTGTGTGTGACCTGTGTGTGACCTGTGTGTGTGACCTGTGTGTGTGACCCGTGTGTGACCCGTGTGTGACCTGTGTGTGTGACCTGTGTGTGTGACCTGTGTGTGTGACTTGTGTGTGACCTTTGTGTGACCTGTGTGACCTGTGTGTGACCCGTGTGTGTGACCCGTGTGTGACCTGTGTGTGACCTTTGTGTGACCTTTGTGTGACCTGTATGTGACCTGTGTGTGACCCGTGTGTGTGACCTGTGTGTGACCTGTGTGTGACCTTTGTGTGACCTGTGTGTGTGACCTGTGTGTGTGACCCGTGAGTGTGACCCGTGTGTGACCCGTGTGTGTGACCCGTGTGTGACCTTTGTGTGACCCGTGTGTGTGACCTGTGTGTGACCTGTGTGTGACCTTTGTGTGACCTGTGTGTGTGACCTGTGTGTAACCTGTGTGTGACCCGTGTGTGTGACCTGTGTGTGACCTGTGTGTGTGACCTGTGTGTGACCTGTGTGTGACCTGTGTGTGACCTGTGTGTGACCTGTGTATGTGACCCGAGTGTGTGACCTTTGTGTGACCTGTGTGTGTGACCCGTGTGTGTGACCTGTGTCTGACCTGTGTGTGACCTGTGTGTGACCCATGTGCCCTGTGTGTGTGTGACCTATGTGTGACCTGTGTGTGACCCATGTGACCTGTGTGTGTGTGTGACCTGTGTGTGACCTGTGTGTGACTTGTGTGTGACCCATGTGACCTGTTTGTGACCTATGTGTGACCTGTGTGTGACCCGTGTGACCTGTGTGTGACCTGTGTGTGTGTGACCTGTATGTGACCTGTGTGGACCTGTGTGTGACCTCTGTGGACCTTTGTGTGACCTGTGTGTGACCCGTGTGTGTGACCTGTGTGTGACCTGTGTGTGACCTTTGTGTGACCTGTGTGTGTGACCTGTGTGTAACCTGTGTGTGACCCGTGTGTGTGACCTGTGTGTGACCTGTGTGTGTGACCTGTGTGTGACCTGTGTGTGACCTGTGTGTGACCTGTGTATGTGACCCGAGTGTGTGACCTTTGTGTGACCTGTGTGTGTGACCCGTGTGTGTGACCTGTGTCTGACCTGTGTGTGACCTGTGTGTGACCCATGTGCCCTGTGTGTGTGTGACCTATGTGTGACCAGTGTGTGACCCATGTGACCTGTGTGTGTGTGTGACCTTTGTGTGACCTGTGTGTGTGACCCGTGTGTGTGACCTGTGTCTGACCTGTGTGTGACCTGTGTGTGACCCATGTGCCCTGTGTGTGTGTGACCTATGTGTGACCTGTGTGTGACCCATGTGACCTGTGTGTGTGTGTGACCTGTGTGTGACCTGTGTGTGACTTGTGTGTGACCCATGTGACCTGTTTGTGACCTATGTGTGACCTGTGTGTGACCCGTGTGACCTGTGTGTGACCTGTGTGTGTGTGACCTGTATGTGACCTGTGTGGGACCTGTGTGTGACCTGTGTGGGACCTGTGTCTGACCTGTGTGTGACCTGTGTGTGTGTGACCTGTGTGTGACCTTTGTGTGACCTTTGTGTGACCTGTGTGTGTGACCTGTGTGTGACCCGTGTGTGTGACCTGTGTGTGACCTGTATGTGACCTGTGTGTGTGACCTGTGTGTGACCTGTGTGTGACCTGTATTTGACCTGTGTGTGACCTGTGTGTGTGACCTGTATGTGTGACCTGTGTGTGACCTTTGTGTGACCTGTGTGTGACCTGTGTGTGACCTGTGTGTGACCTGTGTATGTGACCTGTGTGTGTGTGACCTGTGTGTGTGACCTGTGTGTGACCTGTGTGTGACCTGTGTGTGACCTGTATGTGTGACCTGTGTGTGACCTGTAAGTGACTGTGTGACCCGTGAGTGTAACCCGTGTGTGTGACCCGTGTGTGACCCGTGTGTGACCCGTGTGTGACCTTTGTGTGACCTTTGTGTGACCTGTGTGTGACCTGTGTGTGACCTGTGTGTGACCTGTGTGTGACCCGTGTGTGACCCGTGTGTGACCCGTGTGTGACCCGTGTGTGACCTGTGTGTGACCCGTGTGTGTGACCTGTGTGTGTGACCTGTGTGTGACCCGTGTGTGTGACCTGTGTGTGTGACCTTTGTGTGACCTGTGTGTGTGACCTGTGTGTGACCTGTGTGTGACCCGTGTGTGTGACCTGTGTGTGACCTTTGTGTGACCTGTGTGTGACCTGTGTATGTGACCCGTGTGTGTGACCTGTGTGTGACCTGTGTGTGACCTGTGTGTGACCTGTGTGTGTGTGTGTGACCTGTGTGTGACCTGTGTGTGACCTGTGTGTGTGTGACCTGTGTGTGACCTGTGTGTGACCCATGTGCCCTGTGTGTGTGTGACCTATGTGTGACCTGTGTGTGACCCATGTGACCTGTGTGTGTATGTGACCTGTGTGTGACCTGTGTGTGACTTGTGTGTGACCCATGTGACCTGTGTGTGACCCGTGTGACCTGTGTGTGACCTGTGTGTGTCACCTGTGTGTGACCTGTGTGTGACCTGTGTGTGACCCATGTGACCTGTGTGTGTGTGTGACCTGTGTGTGACCTGTGTGTGTGACTTGTGTGTGACCCATGTGACCTGTGTGTGACCTGTGTGTGTGACCTGTGTGTGACCTGTGTGTGACCTGTGTGTGACCCATGTGACCTGTGTGTGTGTGTGACCTGTGTGTGACCTGTGTGTGACTTGTGTGTGACCCATGTTGACCTGTGTGTGACCTGTGTGTGTGTCACCTGTGTGTGACCTGTGTGTGACCTGTGTGTGACCCATGTGACCTGTGTGTGACCCGTGTGACCTTTGTGTGACCCGTGAGTGTGACCCGTGTGTGACCCGTGTGTGACCTGAGTGTGTGACCTGTGTGTGACCTGTGTGTGACCTGTGTGTGACCTGTGTGTGACCTGTGTGTGACCTTTGTGTGACCTGTGTGTGACCTGTGTATGACCTGTGTGTGTGACCTGTGTGTGTGACCCGTGTGTGACCCGTGTGTGACCTGTGTGTGTGACCTGTGTGTGTGACCTGTGTGTGACCCGTGAGTGTGACCTGTGTGACCTGTGTGTGACCTGTGTGTGACTTGTGTGTGACGTGTGTGACCTATGTGTGTGACCTATGTGTGTGACCTGCGTGTGACCTGTGTGTGACCTGTGTGTGACCTGCGTGTGACCTGTGTGTGTGACTTGTGTGTGACCTCTGTGACCCGTGTGTGACCTGTGTGTGAGTAAAGGTCAAAAGTGTTTGACTCAAAAGCAGGTTGTATTCTCTCTGTTTCTGTCGACGTCAGGTTTTGAAGCAGTTTTTCCTGCTCGCTCAGTGATGCTTGTGTCAGCGGAGTTTTGTTCTTGGATGATGTTTGTTGCCATGGTGACGTCTTGCTGTTACTGGTTTCCGTAGCGACGGCGTCTTGTAAAAACGGGACTCTTTTCAACGTGATGTGGGAACCTTCGGCGTCAGCGACAAGAGATGGACACATGAATGAGGCAGCGGCCATTAAACACTCATCTGTCAGCCCCAATGCATCATGGGAGACGCTGCCGGGGCCTTGTTCCTGCCAGGGCCCTGCGGAGACCAGGGGCCAGCGAGGGCATTCTCCATCGGAGATCAGTTGAAATATATAGAGGTCCATGTGACTGAAGACGCTGATTTCTGACGCATGTGAGCACTGAGATTAAAACCGGACCAGGACAGGCTCACCTGTGGAACAACTCAGATATTAACTTTAATCAAAGAGGTCACCTCCTGGTGGAGGTACGTACAGCAAACTAATTCTTTTGTTTCCCACTGGTTTTGATTGTCAGGAGGCGCTACAGTCACTTCTCTTGTCAGAGCTGTGTTCAGGTGAGAACAAACAGGTCTCATTCAAATCAAAGAACGTCTGTGAGAATAAAAACAACTACATTAACCCTGAAAAGTGATGAAAGGAGTAATTGATACCTGTCGTTGGGACGTGTTTTAACCGGTTTTAGTTGGATCTGAACATGTTTTAGTTGGATCTGAACAGGTTTTAGTTGGATCTGAACAGGTTTTAGATAGATCTGAACAGGTTTTAGATAGATCTGAACAGGTTTTAGTTGGATCTGAACAGGTTTTAGTTGGATCTGAACAGGTTTTAGTTGGATCTGAACAGGTTTTAGCTGGATCTGAACAGGTTTTAGCTGGATCTGAACAGGTTTTAGATGGATCTGAACAGGTTTTAGTTGGATCTGAACAGGTTTTAGATAGATCTGAACAGGTTTTAGCTGGATCTGAACAGGTTTTAGATGGATCTGAACAGGTTTTAGTTGGATCTGAACGGGTTTTAGTTGGATCTGAACAGGTTTTAGCTGGATCTGAACAGGTTTTAGATGGATCTGAACAGGTTTTAGTTGGATCTGAACAGGTTTTAGTTGGATCTGAACAGGTTTTAGCTGGATCTGAACAGGTTTTAGCTGGATCTGAACAGGTTTTAGATGGATCTGAACAGGTTTTAGTTGGATCTGAACAGGTTTTAGATAGATCTGAACAGGTTTTAGCTGGATCTGAACAGGTTTTAGTTGGATCTGAACAGGTTTTAGCTGGATCTGAACAGGTTTTAGATGGATCTGAACAGGTTTTAGTTGGATCTGAACAGGTTTTAGATAGATCTGAACAGGTTTTAGCTGGATCTGAACAGGTTTTAGTTGGATCTGAACAGGTTTTAGATGGATCTGAACAGGTTTTAGCTGGATCTGAACAGGTTTTAGTTGGATCTGAACAGGTTTTAGCTGGATCTGAACAGGTTTTAGATGGATCTGAACAGGTTTTAGTTGGATCTGAACGGGTTTTAGTTGGATCTGAACAGGTTTTAGTTGGATCTGAACAGGTTTTAGTTGGATCTGAACAGGTTTTAGATAGATCTGAACAGGTTTTAGCTGGATCTGAACAGGTTTTAGTTGGATCTGAACAGGTTTTAGCTGGATCTGAACAGGTTTTAGATGGATCTGAACAGGTTTTAGTTGGATCTGAACAGGTTTTAGATAGATCTGAACAGGTTTTAGCTGGATCTGAACAGGTTTTAGTTGGATCTGAACAGGTTTTAGATGGATCTGAACAGGTTTTAGATGGATCTGAACAGGTTTTAGTTGGATCTGAACGGGTTTTAGTTGGATCTGAACAGGTTTTAGCTGGATCTGAACAGGTTTTAGTTGGATCTGAACAGGTTTTAGCTGGATCTGAACAGGTTTTAGCTGGATCTGAACAGGGTAAAGTGAGATGGGTTCAGACCCGCCTGGTCTTGTTGAGTTTAATGCCGTGGTTTGGACCCAGTCCACGTCCAGGACTCGTCTGAACCGAGTCTGAAGGACAGCGCTGTCATTTCAGATTAAACTAATGCCTTTAATTATCTCAGAGTCACTCGAACCGTGTCAAGGACAGTCTCTCCTGGACTTTTCCGGGACAAGGTCACAGATGATGGATGACTTCCGTTTGTTGAACCAGAGTCTGGGATAAAAGAACAGCTCTGAAGTAAATACAAACAATCTCCTTCACAAACTTCTTTATGAACATCAATATAATCCAGACATTAAAGAAATAAAGACATTTAAACAGTTTGATGAATTATTTTCTTTGATGGAAAATGAGCCAATGTTCTAGTTTAAAGACTTAACCTTTGATCTAACGTCAGTCAGAGGTGTATCGGAGTGTTCTGTTGAAAAAAGTCTAAATATCTAAATATTTCTAGTTAATTTCCCTTCACAGAGGGCCGGAGTCTGTCCCAGGAGCTTTGGCCTGCAGGGACCCCCAGACCTCCCACTCCCCAGACACTTCCTCAGCTGTTCCGGAGGAATACTGAGGCAGTGTCACAAACATACATTCTTCTCCTTCAGGGGGAGCCTGAGACCCCCCCAGGGGCTTTTGTCCCGACAGCACAGCTCCTGGATCATCCAGACCTTATACTTTTATTGATAGACATGAGCCTGGACCCGTTGCATTTGTCCCTCAGTCCTGGTCTGGTCCTGATGTACCTCTAAGTCTCACTCCTGAGCTGCTGAAAATCAAAGGCTGATTGACTCAAAGAGAAACACCCAGAGAAAAGAGAAATCTAAAGAGAAATCAGACCCAGCTCAGTTTATCAGACACACTGAAATCTGCTCAGCTCTTAACATTAATAACTTTATAGAAAAAAAAAAAACGCAACTTCCAATAATTTTTTTTTTTTTACAAACAAATCGTTTTATAGATAAAGTAAATACAGTGTACAATCTTAATTCGACATTGTGAATTAAATTCACAGTAACATATTTAGCTTGATTTTGAGAGATTTTTACTGTTGACATATTGGTCTATTTTAAAAGGTTGACTGGAGCGCCAGCAGTGATACAGCTCCCTCTGGTGGACCACTGCAGAACTGCACCAACACTTTTCATTTGTCCACGCTCCATCAAAACCAAAGAGTCCAAAGTTTAAGAGTTTATTCAGCACCTGTTAGATATAAAATACTTCATAATAACACCCACATCACACACTTCCCTCGTCTCTTTTCAAAGAATACTTACTGGCACAGGCACAAAAGTATGTTGCATTTCTCCACTAAATATTACTATATTAACACCGTTAACAGAAGGTTCAGGTCTCTGCCACTGTCTCGGTCTGCAGACACTCTGGAGTTACCTCTGGGTTTCTCCGGGGCAGGCGTGAGTCCACACGAGGAAAGGAACAGCACAGACGCACACAGAGCTACAGACTAACAACATTAGAGACACTTTTCTCCTCAGACACCACTGACCGGTCACTGAGCTGTTTCTGGATCTAATGCTGCTTTCAAGCGCACATCGGTCATTTCAAATGAATTCTCCGAGAGCAGAACTCGTTACGGGACTTGAGTGCGCTCACGTGTTTTCTGGTCGGACGGCGGTGACCCTCAGTTTGTGACTTTGGTCCAAAACAAACGGTCTTTAAATTCTTTAAATACTGTTGAGTTCTCCAATGAAGCCGACAGCACTTGAAAGCAGCACGACCCTGTCCCCTTTTCCACTGAGTTCCACTTGGAGAGACAGGCCCTGGGCCGGTTCTGCTTTTGTTCATCTCTGATCTCTCTTTGGTACAAGTATATATTGTTGACTCGTGTTGGAAGTAACTCTGTTCTGGAGCTGTCCACAGAACTCAGAGTTTAGAGTCTGTCTGAATAAAAGTCCAGTGTGAGGCGAGTCCAGGCCGTTCCCTGTCATCGCTGTATTTTCTTTAGGTTTTGATTTTCTCATCAACACAAAACAAAAATCAAAACCTAAAAACCACAGCGGTGCAGAGTCTGTGTGACGTCACTTCCTGTTGGACTGGGTGATGTCACTTCCTGTTGGACAACAGGGAAATTCAACAGAGTCACGGTTCCATGAACACTGTACATATCAGCTGCAGCATTTAGACGATTATACAAACAACTCTTCAACACTAAACCTTCTCCGACGGAACAGCGCCTCAAACCTCCTTCATCTGGACATGTTCTGTTATTATCTGTTTCTATGTTCATCGACAAACACGTCTCTACCGTCTGAACAGATTCCAACAGGTTTAGATGGATCTGAACAGACTAACAGGACCAAATGAGACTAGTCCTGCTCTGGTCTGGTCTGGTCCTGCTCTGGTCTGGTCTGGGCCCGGTCCTGCTCTGGTCCTGCTGTGGTCCTGCTCTGGTCTGGTCTGGTCCTGGTCCTGCTCTGGTCCTGGTCCTGCTGTGGTCCTGCTCTGGTCCTGGTCTGGTCCTGCTGTGGTCCTGCTCTGGTCCTGGTCCTGCTGTGGTCCTGCTCTGGTCTGGTCCTGCTCTGGTCCTGGTCCTGCTCTGGTCCTGCTGTGGTCCTGCTCTGGTCTGGTCCTGCTCTGGTCCTGGTCTGGTCTGGTCCTGCTCTGGTCCTGGTCCTGCTGTGGTCCTGCTCTGGTCTGGTCCTGCTCTGGTCCTGGTCTGGTCCTGCTCTGGTCCTGCTCTGGTCCTGGTCCTACTGTGGTCCTGCTCTGGTCTGGTCCTGCTCTGGTCCTGCTCTGGTCCTGGTCTGGTCTGGTCCTGCTCTGGTCCGGTCCTGCTCTGGTCTGGTCCTGCTCTGGTCCTGCTCTGGTCCTGCTCTGGTCCTGCTGTGGTCCTGCTCTGGTCTGGTCTGGTCCTGCTCTGGTCTGGTTCTGGTCTGGTCCTGCTCTGGTCTGGTCCTGCTCTGGTCTGGTCCTGCTCTGGTCCTGCTCTGGTCTGGTCCTGCTCTGGTCTGGTCCTGCTCTGGTCTGGTCCTGCTCTGGTCCTGCTCTGGTCCTGCTCTGGTCCTGCTCTGGTCTGGTCCTGCTCTGGTCTGGTCCTGCTCTGGTCTGGTCCTGCTCTGGTCCGGTCCTGCTCTGGTCCGGTCCTGCTCTGGTCTGGTCCTGCTCTGGTCTGGTCTGGTCCTACTGTGGTCCTGCTCTGGTCTGGTCTGGTCCTGCTCTGGTCCTGCTCTGGTCCTGCTCTGGTCCTGCTCTGGTCCTGCTCTGGTCCTGGTCCTGGTCCTGCTGTGGTCCTGCTCTGGTCCTGGTCCTGCTCTGGTCCTGCTCTGGTCCTGCTCTGACAGAGGTGACGTCATTGGAGCTTCCTGCAGCTGTTTCCGAGCAACAAGCATCTCTCAGAGAACAGTCACGTCCTCCTCTCTGCAGAGACGGACCAGACCAGACTAGACCAGGTTTAGGTCTGGGGTTAGTCCTACTGAAGCCACGTACCTTAGACCCTCTGTTTAAAGACATTTTAGGATCAGAGTCAACCATCCTTTTTCTGTCTGTAAAACTCATCTAGTCCTTGTAAAGTCCCGGTTTAGTGCTTTGTCTAGTCATGGTTTTGCCCACATTTATTCTTAGCCTAGTCCTGGTTCAGTCAGCTTAGTCCTGGTTTAGTCCGGGTTTAGACCTGACGCTAGTTCAACAAATTAACATTAAGTTACCTGGAGACTTTGACGCGGGCACAACATCTACACAACCAACCAAAACGCCTTTAAAATGTAATGACAGCGCATTTACAGATTTGCCGAAGTGAACATAAACACGCAATAATTTGTGAAATACATTTTAAAAAGAGACACTAACGCGTATATTTGTATTTACTGGTGAATAAAGTCATAACGCGGTGGTTTCTGGCCGGTGTCCGTTGACCGTTAGCCGCTAACAGTAGCCTCCGCAGTGGCGCGCTGCTGCAGTGCGGACACGGGCGGATTCACGGACGTTTACCCGGTAATATCTGATCTTAACGGGAGGAAAACATCTGTCAAAGTCCGCGGAAGGCCCCTCGGAGCCAGTCCCGGGCCGTGTCCTCAAACCAGCGGGACGTCTGACCGTGTAAACCCGGGGAAGGTGTCGTCTTCTCGGATCGGATCAAGATGTCGGCGGTGAGCAGCTGAGCGCCCTCCCTCTGCGCGAGACCCCTCCTTCCGCAGAAACAACTTCTCCAGGTCCAGTGTTCCAGTGTGCTTTTAACTCTAAAGTCTTACTAAAACCCTCTCAGACGGGTCCGACCGGGCCGCTCACAGAGCCTCCAGGGGCGGGCCCTCAGGCTGCGGTGATGGGAGCTCACTTATCTGAAGAGCTCTATTTTTTTAAATATAGCCTATAGTAATTAAATATTTATGTAATGGTAAAATAATAGATTATTTTAATTTAATAAAAAAAATAGACTATTAATTCAAAGAACACAAAAATATAATAAGCCTCATTCGTTTCAACTGTGTGTTCCTGTCAATCACAGGCGGGGTCTATGGAGGGAGGGCTGCACGCGCACACACACGCACGCACACGCACACACACACACGCGCGCGCACGCACACACACACACACACACATAAAGCCGGTTCTATGCACAACCTACAGCGGTTTATCCAACGCAGTCTCCGATAATGGACCAGTTCATGCAAAAGTCAATGTCTGTAGCGAAAAAATGCCAAATTGACATTTCATTGGCAAAAATGTTTAAATGCAAATTTTAAAGAAATTGTAAGACATTGTGCGTTTAATATCATCTAATAATTTAATTAGAACTGTCTACAGTCAAAGTTATAAAACATTTATTATTTAAAGAGCCGTTTGTGAGCCAAAAGAGCCCATCACTCGGACAACTCACGCACAATAATAATGTTAAGAAAAGTGGACTTACATTCAATAAATATAAGAGAAAAGAATGTGTAAATAATGTTGTTAGGTTTTATAAAAAGGTTATCAGTTTGGGTTCAAGTATGCTTTATAAAAAATGCATTTGTTGTATTTTTAATTGAATTTAATATACTTCAAACTTTGCTATAAAAAAAATAAGAAAAACATTTGTACAAAACAATAATAAACAATAATGAACAAAACAAAATGTTTGAAAGTAAGTTCATTGAAGAAAAACTTGTGTAATCCTAACCCTTCTTTAAGTCTGCACTCATCCTAATATTTTAGTAAATGTTTTTTAACTCACCAAAGTAAACCAAATGTATGCTCGCTCAAAAACAAAAAAATAAACTAGGATGCTAAGGCAAACGTTTGGACCTTGTTTTCACAGAATGTCGTTTCAACACTGGGAATTAAACCTGCTACTTCTGAACAAAAGTCGTAGACACACCTGTGGAAATCCTCCAGGTCAGGGGTGGGCAAACTAAGGCTCGGGGGCCACATGCGGCTCATTGGGCAGTTTAATCCGGCGAACCAAGCATTTACTAATCATTTAATAATAATTAAACACTGCATTTATTCAGTATTCTGCAGTGATTCTCTGTTGATTCCACTGCGACATGCTCCAAACAGAAGTAACCGTTCCTAAAGCCAGCATCCTCACTCACAGAGAACGTAAAGAGTGGATCTAACACTGAGCAGGTGCAGCTGATGTGTTTACTGCACATATTTCCTAAAGTTCAAACTTTAAACTATCAACAAAAACATGTGTTTTTAGCAAAAGTGACTTCATCATGTTGTGAATTTGGATTCAAACTCACATCTCTTATGTTTTTGAAAGTTTGCTGGATGTTTGTTAAAATCTAAAAGTTGTGGAATAGTAAAAAATAATTGACAGTTCCATAGATGGCCACTAGAGGCACTCTGAGACCATAAAAATACAAAATGGTCATTGTTCTTATTGTATAAAAGTCTGCCCCTGGTTAAACGACAAAACACAAAGAACAAATGTATTATCCTGGTCTGGTCCTGGTCTGGTCCTGGTCTGGTCCTGGTCTGGTCCTGGTCTGGTCCTGGTCTGGTCCTGGTCTGGTCTCATGGGACTAATCCGTGCAGGGACTTTATTGTTGTGTAATATTTTCTTGAAAGAAAGTTCAGTCTAAAAGACTCTGGAGGGATGTAGATTATAATAAAAAGACTTTAATGTGTTTCTGCAGAGCAGAAGATAACAGGCAGCAGAGATAAATAAAATGTTCATAAAGAAAGACACAATGCATGGGGTGAATAAATGACTTAAACACAGGACAGAGGCTCATATAAAAGTCTTTGCAGGAGGTTATAAAAGAGACAGTGTCACAGTGTTTTACCCAGATCAGCAGGACGGTAACGATTGTACGAGAAGAGACTGCAGAGACTGTAAACTGCCTTTAATTAAAAAGCTCTGTAAACTGTGACTGTTTTAGTTGAACTGGATAAGTCTCCAGTGGACACTCGTGGTACTGCAGCAACAAAACCCTCCTGTTCGAGGCTTTACTGTGTAACATTCGCTGTAACATTCATTTGCACAGGAGGCAGTCGGAGCAGATATGAGCAGTACAAAACACCAACCATCCCCTGTGTGTCTAACCCTAATCCTTACCCATAAACCCAAACAATAACTTCTACAATCACAGACATGCCAGACAGGCTTAAAATCACAGACAAGTTCTGCAATTCATTCATTCATTCATGTTCTACCGCTTTGTCCCGTCGGGGTCACGGGTGACTGAAGCCTATCCCAGCAGCTTTGGGCCTGAGGCGGGGTTCACCCTGGACAGTGGCCAGTTAGTCGCAGGGCTAACATTTAGAGACAGTGACAGACAACCATTCTCTCTCACATTCATTCACTCGGGACACTTTAGAGTTGCTGATTAACCTGTACATGCATGTGTTTGGTCGGTGGGAGGAGCCGGAGTACCCGGAGAAAACCCACAGTAACACGTGGAGGACATGCAGACTCCTCACAGAAAGACCGGAGTCAGCCAAGAATGTTTGAGTCGGTCGGGTTTTTTCTTAGTTCTGCAATTATTCCCAGGTAATACTGATCCTGTGCAAATAGGGCTCTAGTCTTGGTCTTTACTCGATGTGCTCAGGTTTGGGATTACTGATGGACAACATTAGTTAATGCAGCATGTTTTGGCCTGATTTTCAGATTTGTTGGTATAACATTTACATTTTTACATTTAGGAGACGCTTTTATCCAAAGCGACTTACATTGTTCTACAGTAATTACCAGTGTTACAGCCACTGGAGGCAAGGTGGGTTAAGTGTCTTGCCCAAGGACACAACGACAGTATGAACTGTGGGGAGAGTGAGAATTGAACCGTCGACATTCCGGTTGAAGGACGACTGCTCTACCACTGAGCCACTGCCGCAGTGTTGTAAATGTTTGCGCTGAGTCTCAGGAATAAATGTTTGAGCTTGTTCTGTTGCAGTACCGCGGGTGTCCACTGGGAGAACTGTCTACACCAGGCTTTTATACAACATGTAACTTTAAATAGCTTTTGTAAGCTGGAAGCTGATTGGTCCTTTTGGTTTGAGGTCATACAGGTCACATGACGTCCACAAAGAACTCACTGGGGTTTCCCACGGCCAAACGGAAGGACTGTCTGGAGGCGGAGACTTCGGGAGGAACTTTCGACAGGTCGCGGCTGACGGAGGAGGGCGGGGCATTACCATGGAGACTGGAGACAGGGGGCGGGGTCTGCGTGGAGTGACTGTTACCATGAAGACCAGGCGGAGGCACAGGGGGCGTGGTCTGAGCCTGTTTAGGCTCCAAATGGTCGGGTTCATCTCGACACTCTTCACTGCAGTTAGACCCAGCACTTCCTGAAACAGGACCAGACAAAACCAGGTCTAAACCAAGTCTAAACCAGGTCTTAACCAGTACTAAACCAGGTCTAAACCCGGACTAAACCAGTTCTTAACCAGGTCTAAACCAGGACTAAACCAGGTCTAAACCAGGTCTAAACCAGGACTAAACCAGGACTAAACCAGGTCTAAACCAGGACTAAACCAGGTCTAAACCAGGACTAAACCAGGACTAAACCAGGTCTAAACCAAGTCTAAACCAGGTCTAAACCAGGGGCTAGGGTTTAGAGACACACACCTCTCCTCTGGTCTCAGACGGTAAAAGTTAGACAGAATTTGGATTGGACCCCCAGGTGACCTACAGGTTTCCTTCCTCTTATTTAGCAGGTCAGTAGGCCCGTGCACTATATCCTACATTAGGAGTTTCTTTCAAATACAGCCCTAATCCTCAACAGGTCTAAACCAGGTCTAAACATGGACTAAACCAGGTCTAAACCAGTCCCCTCTACACTCTACAGGTCTAAACCAGGTCTAAACCAGGTCTAAACCAGTCCCCTCTACACTCTACAGGTCTAAACCAGGTCTAAACCAGGTCTAAACCAGTCCCCTCTACACTCTACAGGTCTAAACCAGGTCTAAACCAGGTCTAAACCAGTCCCCTCTACACTCTACAGGTCTAAACCAGGTCTAAACCAGGTCTAAACCAGGTCTAAACCAGGACTAAACCAGGTCTAAACCAGGTCTAAACCAGGACTAAACCAGGTCTAAACCAGGACTAAACCAGGACTAAACCAGGTCTAAACCAGGACTAAACCAGGTCTAAACCAGGACTAAACCAGGACTAAACCAGGACTAAACCAAGTCTAAACCAAGTCTAAACCAAGTCTAAACCAGGGTCTAGGGTTTAGAGACACACACCTCTCCTCTGGTCTCAGACGGTAAAAGTTAGACAGAATTTGGATTGGACCCCCAGGTGACCTACAGGTTTCCTTCCTCTTATTTAGCAGGTCAGTAGGCCCGTGCACTATATCCTACATTAGGAGTTTCTTTCAAATACAGCCCTAATCCTCAACAGATCTAAACCAGGACTAAACCAGGTCTAAACCAGTACTAAACCAGGTCTAAACCAGGTCTAACCCAGATCTTACCGTGACTGTGGTGGCTGCTGATGTGGTCGTGCCTCTGGGGGGCGCTGTAGGGGTGAGGGACTCTACACTGGAAGGGAAAGACCGGGTCCAGGTCTGGAACATGACTCACTGGTTCCTCCTGATCCATCAGAGTCAGCAGCCCTAGATCTGACAAGACCAGACCAAGACCAGTTAGAACCAGTTCTGTTCATTTCAGCCTCATTCAGTTCAGTTCATATTGTGGGTCCAGTACTTTCATGAAACACAGGTTCTCACACTTTTTTTTACTTTTATTACCTTATTTTCTCCTCATTAAAAAACCTACTGTACCTGAGCACTGGTCTCACCTGAGCAGGTGTCTCACCTGAGCAGGTGTCTCACCTCAGCAGATGTCTCACCTCAGCAGGTGTCTCACCTGAGCAGGTGTCTCACCTGAGCAGGTGTCTCACCTCAGCAGATGTCTCACCTCAGCAGGTGTCTCACCTGAGCAGGTGTCTCACCTGAGCAGGTGTCTCACCTCAGCAGATGTCTCACCTCAGCAGGTGTCTCACCTGAGCAGGTGTCTCACCTGAGCAGGTGTCTCACCTCAGCAGATGTCTCACCTCAGCAGGTGTCTCACCTGAGCAGGTGTCTCACCTCAGCACGTGTCTCACCTGAGCAGGTGTCTCACCTCAGCATGTGTCTCACCTCAGCAGAAGTCTCACCTCAGCAGGTGTCTCACCTGAGCAGGTGTCTCACCTCAGCAGGTGTCTCACCTCAGCAGAAGTCTCACCTCAGCAGGTGTCTCACCTGAGCAGGTGTCTCACCTGAGCAGGTGTCTCACCTGAGCAGGTGTCTCACCTGAGCAGATGTCTCACCTCAACAGGTGTCTCACCTCAGCAGGTGTCTCACCTCAGCAGAAGTCTCACCTCAGCAGGTGTCTCACCTCAGCAGGTGTCTCACCTGAGCAGGTGTCTCACCTGAGCAGGTGTCTCACCTGAGCAGGTGTCTCACCTGAGCAGATGTCTCACCTCAACAGGTGTCTCACCTCAGCACGTGTCTCACCTGAGCAGGTGTCTCACCTCAGCAGAAGTCTCACCTCAGCAGGTGTCTCACCTCAGCAGGTGTCTCACCTCAGCAGAAGTCTCACCTCAGCAGGTGTCTCACCTCAGCAGGTGTCTCACCTGAGCAGGTGTCTCACCTGAGCAGGTGTCTCACCTGAGCAGGTGTCTCACCTGAGCAGATGTCTCACCTCAACAGGTGTCTCACCTCAGCACGTGTCTCACCTGAGCAGGTGTCTCACCTCAGCAGAAGTCTCACCTCAGCAGGTGTCTCACCTCAGCAGGTGTCTCACCTGAGCAGATGTCTCACCTCAGCAGGTGTCTCACCTCAGCAGGTGTCTCACCTCAGCAGAAGTCTCACCTCAGCAGGTGTCTCACCTCAGCAGGTGTCTCACCTGAGCAGGTGTCTCACCTGAGCAGATGTCTCACCTGAGCAGGTGTCTCACCTCAGCAGGTGTCTCACCTCAGCATGTGTCTCACCTGAGCAGGTGTCTCACCTCAGCACGTGTCTCACCTGAGCAGGTGTCTCACCTGAGCAGGTGTCTCACCTCAGCAGGTGTCTCACCTCAGCAGAAGTCTCACCTGAGCAGGTGTCTCACCTGAGCAGATGTCTCACCTCAGCAGGTGTCTCACCTGAGCAGATGTCTCACCTCAGCAGGTGTCTCACCTGAGCAGATGTCTCCAAAGATGTAGTAGCACTGCTCGGAGAAGGTGACCTTGCTGACGGTGTGTCGGATGAACCCGGCCTTCAGGAGGTTAGCGGCGTATTTACGAGCCTCGCGTCGATCGGTGAAGCCCTCCACGTTTGTGTGGAGCCAGTCCACCACCTCAGAGCCTGGACAGGGTCAGCTCGTTTCAGCTTTTGTCAGTTTAAAAATCTAAATGCATTTTAATCCTAAAAGAATAAGCTTGATGTCTCTCTCCATGACAGCAGCAGAACTCACCAATGAAGGCGTTGGGGATGGTGATCTTCAGCCACATCCGATCCCTGACTTCCAGACCCGAGCGCCGACTGGCCATGGCCGCCACCACCGCCGTGATGTCACTGTGGACGTTCAGAGGACTGTCCTCCTGCACCGCTGCAGCACCACACACACATTTACAGCTTCTGTTACAATGTCTGTGTTAAACTGTTCTAGTCCTGATGGAAGTCCTACCGTAGTGCGGCGGGAGGTGTCCTGTCATGGCCGCCGTGTGAGAGACCCAGGCTGCAGG